>LWCB01001669.1:0-14327 GCA_001630525.1 Coelastrella sp. M60 | reverse complement strand
CTCAAGTAGGTACATTGACGAACACCGTCACCATCGACCACTGTCGTCTGTTGTTTGCGTGGTTCGTTTGTAGACTCCCAGTCAGACCTGGAGGTTTATTGGAGGAGAGTACTTCAACGAAAGCATCAGCTATGGCAGCAAGTATGCCGACTTTATGTTCAAGCTCTCTGAAAAGTTCAAAACTGCAGTCAGCGTCAAGTACCAGGCTCCCGGGGAAGAGTTGGACCCAGACAGTCTCATTTCTGTACAGGATGATGCAGATCTGCAGGTACGCGGCGCGAACAACACCTCTGTCGTTGTCCTGGGCTGCATGCATCACTGCATTGACGCATGTGTATGCTGGCTTTGCTGATGAATTTGTTGGGCATGTTGTGGTCTGTAGGAGCTCGTGGAAGACTATCTATCTCACCTGGATCGTCCTGGTACTCCTTCCAAGACCTTCAGGATTAAGGTCTTTGTGTTCATGGCAGCTGAGGAGCCATTGACTCCTGATGAGATAATGGAGGGCCAAACCTTCTTCAGGTTTGTGATATTTCACTCGCATGGACTGTAGTGGATTGTGAAGTTGAGGTTTGTCAGCATCAGTCTCTGCCTTCTGCACTTTGTGCCTTGCATCGCTGTGCCCGTGGTCATGCGCTTTGCGATAAACCATTGAGGAATGCCACTTGCTGTTCCCTTACATGTGCATCTATATCAACCACTGGATGGCTGCAGCAGCTGGGGCAGCACTCTGAGCTCAATGGGCACACCTTGTATACGCCAGCAGGATGGCGCGACAGGGGCTTTGGCCAGCTTGTGAGTTTCCAACTCAGCTGAGAAGCATATGACCTTGGCAACCGCTCAATGCTTTGTGAGCAGCATGTTTGATTGGTGACTGCTCGGTGGCAACCTGAGCATAAGCATGTCGTCAAGTACCCGACAAAGGCATGTTGGTGCTGTAATCAAACCATCTCACCACCTTTCTGCCTGCAGTGGTGGGCGTATGGCCAGCAGTGACACGGGAACAGATTTGCACAGGCTGTCAGATCCAATGGAAGCTGTTGCAGCATATACCCATCTCAGTACAGAGATTGAGCAGGCAGCCCTGCACAATGTGCGCCAGTCCGTGGTGAACTACCCTCTCAGTGCTTGGGCGGCTACTCACGCAGCGCATGGTCTGGATGCTGCGCTTCAGTTGGGTGGCATGAGTCATTGTGTTGGGGAAGAAGCTCTGGGAGGCCAAGAGGAGGATGAACAAAACATTGAAGAGTGTTTGGCATTCATTCAACAGCAACAGCATGCAGCAGCAATAGCAGCCGCATCTGCCAGTGGCAGCGCACACACCAGCCGATTGCATGGTGAAACCAGTTTCCCAGAAGATCCATTCGAGCAGGGTAAGTTGCAAGTGTGGATGTCGAGTGCTAGCGGCACACAGTGTCAATGCAAATGCAGTTGCAGGATGTAGTGGGGAAAGGGGTTCCTGTTGCTCACACTGGTTTCTGTTTTGTTTGCAGGTGCAGCAACCACCCAGGTCTCTGGGGGTACTTCTGAGCATCTGCAAACTCTTCCCAGCCACATCTCAGCATTCGGCGAGGATGGCTCGGAGAGCTGTGAGTTGCTGGAAACTATGACAGCTGCGACACCTGATCTTCATACAGCTGCTGCGCATCTGCCCAGCCACATATCAGCATTTGGTGATGACCTGAGCAGCAACCTGCAGGCTGTATGTGCTGCGCTGGATACAAGTGGCACAGATGCAGCGAGAGCAATAACCAGTAAGTCCATTGTGCCTGGTACTGGTATAAGTTGCTGTTGACCTTTTGCGGTGGCTACTTTGATGCATCAATCCCAGCTGTGCATCTAGCTGGGCAATGAGACTTGACACGTTGTTCAATGATGTTGAACACAAGCCTGTCACCTGTGTCCTATGCTCTGTTCTCTGTCGAGCCATATTGCCTATCAACCTGCCTGCGGACCTTTATCGACTTCGCCCGGTGCCCTGTGCAGGTGGTGAGAGGGCAGGTTGTGTGGGTGCTTCCTATGGCGGCCCAAGAACCCAGGACTCCAGTTTCAGCCTTGCTGGTGATGCGCAAGGTGGCATGGCAGGGATGACAGAGCCTGGGAAACCTGATCGGCAAGACTCTGGTGACAGCTTGGCAAGCCTGCCAAAGTTGGTCAATCCTGTACACCGATTGGCAAAACCGGACCTGAAGATCATCTCAAAGATTGGCGAGGGGGCGTTTGGAGAGGTGTCAGTTGCCAATGCACCACTGTATGGAACTGTAGCTGTGAAGTGGCTCAAGGTGCGGATGATAGGGATTGGTCTCCAGCATGACTACTGTAGTGTCTTGTTGTGTGCTGAGTGGTGCATGTCAGTGTCCTGGCTTTTCATCCTAGTTCATCTGCCCTTCCAGTAACTGATGGCTGCAGCTGTGCCATTGAGTTTGCCGCGTGTCTGCTGTCTTCCCCAGCAGTGTGATGCGATTTGTGTTTGTGCTGTTGCTGTTCTTGCAGACTGAACGATTTGGCAAGCATTGGGCCTCTTTTGGACGAGAGGCAGCTATGTTGGCCGATCTCAATCATCCCAATGTTCTGCGCTTCTATGGCGTGGTGACCGAGAATTCAAATGACAACACGGTGATCGGTATTATGACTGAGTATATCAGAGGAGGATCCTTGTCCAGCTTTCTGAGGTGAGTGTGTATTGTACTTAGGCTCTAGCAGATACAGAATGCACAACCAGCAAGTGGTCCCAGCAGTGTTTCCCTCGGGGCATGTGCAACAGATATCACCAAATGTGTCTGCTTGGTACCAACAATAGTGTTGCCTGTGTTTGCAGGATGAGTCGAAGCCTGCTGCCCCTGCGCATGCGCTGCGAACTGGCCCTGGCAGCGTCCAATGGCCTTGCGTACTTGCATGAGTTGCGCATTGTGCATTTTGACCTGAAGCCAGACAACCTGCTGCTTGATGCACCGCCAGCAGCAGTCAGGGCTGCAGCAGGCGCTGATCTGGAGGAGCCCGTTGCTATCAGACTTGGTCAGTCAGGAGCAGCAGATGAGCATGATTACAAGCAGAGCAGCAGCAATGGTGGTATAGTGGCACTGGGTTCACCCAGCAGTAGACACAGCCCTGCCAGCAGTCGCACAAGATTAGGACGCAGCTGCTCTGGCCTTAGTGCACCTACACTGGACTCCTGTGAAGTGCCAGTCGTAAAGGTGGCTGACTTTGGGCTCAGCAAACATAAGCTCAACAGTACATATGTCAGCAGCTGCAGGGACCTCAGGGGAACACTGCCTTACATGGCCCCTGAACTAGTATCAGATCCAGAGCGAGTCAGTGAAAAAGCTGATGTCTGGAGCTTAGGTGTGGTCATGTGGGAAATGCTTACCAGGGAGATACCGTTCCAGGTAGGCTGCAAACCACAGGTTTTAAGCTTTCCCCTTTCTTTGCTGTCATATAGTTGGCAGCATGATCCCTGGCAGGTAGGTGGGATTGCGGAGATATTTGCTTGTGTAATCTGTCTGCCGTGTGAATGTAATAAGGAGCAAGTAGAAGCAAATCCAGACCTTTGTACAAGAAAGGTTGTATCGTTGTTTGTGCAGGAGTATGCCCCACAGCAGATCCTGATGGGCCTCATGTGCGGTAATCTTCACCTGGATATTCCTGAGTGGTGTGAGCCAGAATGGAGGGGCCTTCTCGAGGCCTGCTTGGAGCCAAGCCCCGGTAATAGACCGAGTATGAGGGAGCTTGCCAGGCAGCTTGAAGCCATCAGAGACCAACAGATTGCTCATGAAATGCAGCAGGATGAGCAACAGCAGAAGGCTATTGTTGCACAGGAAGAGCAGCAGGTGGAACCAGCGGTCCAGCCAGATGTGGAGTTGCATCAGCAGGAGATCTGTGAGCCTGTACCAGTGCAACAGATACAACAGCAGATGCAGCAGCTGTTTGCACAGCCTGCACCTGTACAGCCACCTCTTCCCCCACCAGTATCACTATTGCACAGGCAACAACAGGAGCAGCAGCAAGTCAATGACACACAACAACATGGGCAAGGGTTCATTCAGGAACCACAGCAGGTCAACCAGCAACTGGATCAGTTGCTTACTGATGAGTGTGCATGGCAAAAGCAGCAGTTGGCTTCTCAGCATGAGCATGCTGCTCTGCTCGCGCTGCATGGTATCAGCCTCTCAGCGCATGCTGGGGTGCTCGCTGCTGTCAGCCAGGCCCCAGCCCTAGTCCCTGTTACTGGCCAGTTGGGCTTGCAACATAACCCCTTGCAGCAGCTGCATTTGCAGCAAACGTGCGGGTTGCTGCAGCCACCACTGCCTCTGCAGCCTCCCAGGGGTGCAGGTTTTATTCAGCCCACTTGAGGTGTGCCGATCTGCATGTGCAAACTGCTGTTGCAATGGTATACGTTGTGCGGTGTCAGTATGATGGAGCCCTTGGGGTGCAAGTGTGTAGTGAAGGGTCTGCTGTGTAGTGGCCACCCTCACCCTCACGGCCTGTGCAGCTCTGTCATGTTTGGCTGTGAAGAGGCTTCATGTTCAGGCCAGCTGCAGAAGATTTCTATGCATTGGCTTGTCGTGTTTGTTGTCTCACTGCAAGCATTGTCAGGCAAGCAGGAATGTTTCAGGAGAGTCTGCATTTCAGGGTCATGATACTTGTTTTGTAGGAGTTTGTCTGCCACCTGACTTTCAGATGCTTGGTCTGATAGCACCCATGCGCTGTTGCTGCATTCCACTTGCATGCGACTGTCGATAGGCAACGGAGTACGCTGCCATTAATGTGTCTAGTCAACTGGCATCATTGTGATACAGTATTTGAGTGATGTTTGATGTGGAGATGTGTATATCCTTTGCAGCAGTGCCAGCCTGTACTGTTGTTTATCAATGGCTGCTACTGCCATGCTGAACATGGTGCATAGCTTCTAGATAGTGTGCATACATTTGTTGTTGCAAGCAATTGGTCTTGTGAAGTGTTGTTGGTGATGACTTTTTGGGGGTGGAGCACCACACATTGTTTTGTATCTTCTGCACCTGCTCTCCTTCACAAAATCATTCTGTATAGCTCACCGCTGAGCTGCTATGTGTGGTTTGATTCCCTTTACTTAAGATGTTTGGTGTGTTACTGTTACTGTTGTTGCAAGTTATACTTTGTCCTTTGTGAGTGCTCCTTAGAAGAGTTATGAGCCCGGTTGGTGGTGACTCCCGTGCTGACAGTCAGGGAAGCTGGAGTATTCTTGAGTCCATTCCTTTCAAGCGGATTGTGTGAGGCTCCTGTCTTGGCCTCTATCATACAAAAGAAAAGAGAAAAAAAGTTCCTAGACTGCTCTTGGGTTATTTCATCTAGTGGTTTCCGGCGACAGGCAAGAGTCTTGACAGCCGCCTCGCTGATAGTGCATTACAGTGTTGCGCTGCATTTGGTGGCAGTGTGACATGGTGTTGCTGCACATGCAGTGGACCAGTCCAGCCTGCACAAGACCTGCCATTGAGCCATTTTTTGTAGCTGCTCATTGCAGGCTGGTCGGGCTGACGTATCGTAGTGGGGTGGAGGTCCTCAGACCAGTGCAGGGACATCCATACAATAGTGTGCGGCACATCCATTATGACAGATGCCCTGCTGTTGACCAAGGTCCTTTTTCAACCCTATTCAACTTATAGATTGGCAGCAGCAGTCTCTGCTCCAGAAGTTGTATTCCTTGTATCCTTTGGTGATGATGCTTGTTGGTGCATGAACTCGTTGTCCCGTGGCATGTGTCAACTTTGATTGCGTTGATGGGTAGTCAAGTAGCATGGGTAGTGGCTGAGGACAGTGCACATACACTGCAGTTGTTTGCTAGATCGACAGCCCTTGGGCGCACTGATTCAAGGCAGTTTGCTGGCGTTTTGGTAACGCGCTTCATGCCTTTGGGGGCATGGTGCAGCTGGCAATGACTGTTTGCGCCGCAAAGGCAAGCTACCAGTGGCATATTCATATGTGATGGCAGGCATGGCAATAGGAAGCATTGGCATGTGTGGACGCTTCAAAGCATGCTTTTTGCCCTCATTCAGCTGATGACAAAAGCCTATCATGGCAAAGCACAGGATAGGTGTTCGTTACAAGCTGTGGTGGAACATTGTAGTTTATCATCTGCTTTTTGTCGGACTGCCACCGCAGTCTATCCGGGTCCTGTGCATCATCTAGCTGTTATACATTCCCTGCTGCATTAAGCAGGCTCAGTAGCAGGTGCACAAGTAGAAAGGCGTTGTGGTGTTGCAGCTTGGCAGGCAGCAAAGAACAGGTAGCGGCTGGGGTCTGGTGACAGTGCCTTATGTGTATCACCTTCCTGGTAGTTCCTGTTTAGTGCTTTGCTGCATCAAGAATTGTGTTAGGTGCTGATCTGCAAGCATTGACACCAATCAATCAATTGGTAAGGCGTGACCTAGGCCAATGTGGTGTACTGCCCTTCACGGTTTGTGCTCAAAATGTTGCCGCCTTGAATGAACTATATCTTGCATTGTCCTGCCCAGGGGTAAGTTGCACTTGAGCTCTACATAACTGCTGGGACATGCCTTAGCTGCACTGTGTTCTGTTTTGCTGTCAGGCGGCTTGATGGTGCTGTGTCAAGCTCACCATATTGACCAGCAGCATGGTTGTGTCATACCCGTGGCATATTTGATGATCTGCATGGCTGCTCTGAAAGGGGATTGGTTGCCGAAGCAGCTGGTCTGTTTGGTGCTTGCGGTGCAGCAGACCCTCAGGTATCAGGATAATATGGGGCCTTACATCAGCAGACCAGGGTTGCACTGCTGGGTGTGCATGCGGTACCTAGATGTGCAGGGAGTTGACGTGATCATGACGCAGCAGTATATTTTGGCATCCTGCTGTAGCGTGCAACACACTGGCTATGCACGGTGTAAGTGCTGATTGGACATAGCACAGTGCACTGCACGTACATCCCTCCTTGTTGCAAGCATGGGTCAGGGGATGCTTCAAGACCATAGCTTGAATGTGACTCATGTAGTTCTCACATAATATCCTCAGTCTGCATTTGTGGTGCAACCTTTGTGCTGGAGAAGTTTCTTTTTGTGGTCAGCTGGCAATCAGTAGCCCTCAAAGCAGCTGACACTCAGAGCAGCTTGTTTTTGATGTGCTGGGACGGAGCATAGGCATGTATACAGAGGAATGCAGGTCTGGTTGACTGCTTCTCATGCGATCACGGCTTGGTGCATGTACTGCTCTGTGGTCTGTTCCAGGATTACCAGCTATATTTTATGAATCACCGGTCGTAAGATGCTAGTATGTTATGTGGCTCAGAATACTTTTGTCAGTTGAGTGCGAGACGGCGCCTAAGTTGCTTGTGTCTGCGCTGCTGATAGCTTGATGGTGTTTGTATGCCTCTTGTGCACTTTGAAGCTTGCAACAGTCCGGGTCGTACCAAGGCAGAGTTCCGTGTGTAGTATAGCTCACCACTCTGTCTTTACTGCAGGTGCAGGTATTGCAGCTTGTTATGCATTGCTGCTTCTCTGTGGTTGCAAGCCTGGTGAAATAGGGGTTCTGTGCAATGCTGGTCGATACTATGATCTCAGAGGTCACCACATTGTACTGTTGGTGTCTGGATGTGTGTGGGTGCGGTTCTGTTGGGTGCACACACCTAGATGCTTGCGTCGGTTATGTATTTCATGTTGCTTCGCATGAGTATGTAATCATGTGTGTGTGCCTGCTGTCCTCAGCATGCTGCATGCAATGCCGTAGTGCCTGACTCGAGTAATATGCATGGCTCAGTTGGTGACGTGGTGTCAGATCAGCAGCATGTCTGGCTTGCCATATGCTTGCTCTCCAGGCTTGGGGGCAAGAATCGAGTTCAAGCAGGTATCGATGATATTGTTGCACTATTGTGTTTCATATTGGCATACTGGTTCCTACTTGCAGGTGTGAGAATTGACAGTGCTGAAAAGGGTCGAAGTGGACGATGTGTTGTTGCTGACACTGCACTAGGACATTCAGTTTGCTCTCACCTCACGAAGGATGGATGCGGGTGTGCGGTCGGTCACAGAAGTTCACCTTGGTGTTGTGGATGATTTGTGGTTACTGACTTTGTTGTGTTCTAGGAAGTGAACAAGCTGCCTGTTGATTTCATGAGTAAACAGCACTTCCGGTCATTGGTGTAGACATGTCAGCATCTATCACAATGTTCTGACGTCATATTACATCTCGCGAATGAGAAGGTAGACAAGATATCAGAATATTGTGACTGGTGCGCCACATTGAAGATGACAGTGTGGTTGCAGTATATCAGGGCAAGGGGCTCATGGAGCCACATGGGAGCTATGTGGCAGTTTGAGAATCGTGCTTTTGTTGTGCACAGTTTGTGGTGATTGCCCCGCATCAGCTCATATGCCTTGATACAAAGGTTTGTGTGTTTTCGTACGCTTTGATAAGATCTCATCCTGTGTTATCGCAGTCACACAGCAAATATATGTGCTCACGCCAAGGTTGTGGGCAAGCCTGCTGGGCAAGCATCACTTACCTGCTGCGTTCTGCATTGCTTGCACATAGAACTGCTGGGATCCTTGTGATGTTGTCACAATTACATGGCATGTAATACTGATCTACTGTGCTTTGCATCACATGTGATGCCTGACAAAGCCAGTAGCCATCATACTCGTGTGGTATGTGTGTCGTCTTTTGCTCTGCCAACAGTTTGAACTCTGTTCAGGCGCTGCAAGTGGTGTGAACGTGTAAGAGGACACAAAATGACAGCTGTGCGCCGCATTTACACGGGCCGTATGGCCGGAGTGGGTTCACTTGTTTGTTTGTTTGTTTACACACTGCAACAGCGTGTAAGATGTGACATGTTGCATGGCCAAGTATGTTTACATGTAAAAGAGTGTTGATTCGTGTAGCCTAGTGAATGCAATGGTGGCTGACAAAGACAGGCAATTGCTGCTCTCAGGGCCAAAGTTGTTACATGTCTGTGCACAGCTCATGCCCGGGGCTCATGTTGGGGCTGCAAGTGGGAGGACAAACACAAAGACAGCACGTTGGTGGTGCAGGGAAGCTACTGACTAACACATTCGATGCGCTGCCATTGAGTTATTTGATACTATCGGACCGTGGGCTTTGTTACGGTACGGTGTCATAGTAGTGTCATGTGCATGTACGACCGGGAGGTATGACCTCCAGACGCCTTTGCTGATGTATTGTGCGTTCAATGGCAACAATCTGTGCAGCTTAGGGAATCGCTGCGACATCAACTGCTGAGGATCATGCAGCCTGGCAGATAATTTGAGTCGATGGTGACACGCGTTCCCCACACGACCCATTGTTGCTGGCAACTCGCTGCTAAACACTTTTCACCCTTCAAAATGTCGCTTTGTTGATATGATGCATTGCACACTTGTGAGTAGTGTCCTTTTTCAGGTGCTTAAGCTACAGGGTGCTGAATTGCGGCAGTATTGGCGCCAGCAGTCCATAGCATGCGCAAGACGAAGTTTAAATCAGTGAAGACATAAATTGTATCACTATCACTGCTAGCACACTGCTCACAGGCTGGGAATGTCCATCAGTAGCACACTATGGTGGCCACTGCTGCTGTCTTCACTGGCTGGCATCTCAACAGCAGTAGGGGGCCTCATTGCCATCAGTTTCAACTCAAACAATTCCACTCTGGCATTCTTGCTTGGCACAGGCAAGCGGAAAGCGAGCAACGTGCATTGTTGGGCACCAAACAAAGCTATAGCATTGGTAGCAACAGTGTGACTTGGCCGAAACACCCCAAACTACCCTTACCCAATATCATGGTCTTGAAACCTTTGAAGATGATGTAACTTGTGTAATTCGGCATTCAACATAGAAAGGAGCTGACTAATTTCCACATGTGAATTTGCTGGGTCTGGCTCACAGCGGGTTTTGTTTGTGCCCATGCTGCAGCTATTGGAGTCATGGCCACCGTGTCAGGTGTTGAGCTCTGGTGGCATTCAGCAGTCCAACTACATGACTGGGTAGGCGTCACAGCAGCAGTAGCACTGGGAGCAGTAGCTTTCGCAATTCTTGATCCGCTACTCCCCAGCCACCATGATTCACATGAGCAGTTACACGAACACGAGGTGAGAGTACTGCAAGTTAGCCATACCTCTACAAGTTTGACTGCGCATTGACACCTGCATCTCGATCATGCTGGTGATCTTCTAGGATAGGCTGCGCAGTGGCATTGGCGAAGAGGAAGCGATGAACAACCACTGCAGCAGTAGTCCTGCTGGTTACTGCTTTAGTAGTCTTATACCATTGCAGCAGAGACTACTGAAGTACTGTTTGATGTAGCGTGGATCTGCTCAAGAACGTATGCAGTCTTGTAAAGATCACCACCTATCTTGAAATGTGTTGCACTTGCATCGATGTGTGTAGGCACCTGCCAGTACACCTGATGATGCAGCAGCAGCACACAGCAGCAGCAGCAGCTGCCATGCACCTCAGGGCAGTGCTGCTATACTACATCCTGCGGGGCACCAAGCGCTGCTTATCTCATGCAAAGACAGCAGCAGACAGCAACTAGAGAATGTCTCACTAGTAGAAAGAATGAAAAGGCTTGTGGGTAGTGTTGCTGGAAATCGGCGCCTGCAGTCACAGCCACATGGACTGGTGCGGGGCGGCAGCAGCAATGCGGTTGATATATTTAATGTGCCAGATGCTGAAGTGCAGATAGGAGCAGTACCACTGCTAGATAAGGCAAGGATAGATAGCAGCAGCAGCAGCAGCAGTAGCAACAGATGCAGGGAGAGCTTGCCTGTTAGCAACCTGCCCAGACAACACGACATGCAGCAGCAGCAGCTGCAGTGCTTAGAGCTGGAGCCTGGGATGTCCCATTCCCGGCATGTTGAGCAGATCCCCAGCAACAGCAGTGACCATAGCAGCAGCAGCAGCAGCAGCAAAGAAGCTGGCTTGCTTCGCCTAGCCCTTGTCATGGCATTGACAATGACCCTTCATAATCTTCCAGAAGGCTTTGCTGTTGCCTTTAGTGCGTTCACTGACATAGGCCCTATCATGACGTTAGCGATTGCGTTACATAACATACCAGAGGGGTTGGTCATCGCAGCACCATTGTATGCGGCGACGGGCAGCAAACTCAAAGCCCTGGGTTTAGCACTTGCATCAGGTTTGAGTGAACCGCTGGGAGCTTTGATTGCTTTGTTGGTGTTTAAGCCTTTTGTGACAAGTGTTAAACAGCTGGACTATGTGTTGGCGTTTACCGGTGGGATCATGTTGTCGGTGTGCGTGTTGGAATTGATACCAGAAGGCAGAAGATGTGGCAGAAACAGAATGTTGATTGGTGGGGTTGTGTTGGGGACGGTTGTTATGGGTTGGACTTTGTGGATGGGTGCGTGATCGCTGGTCTCTTTTTGGCCTCTTGAGATTTGTAAGTCATTAGTGTACGTCCAAATAGCTCATGTATGCAAGGGCCAACATGTCAGACATGATGAGATCTACCGTAGTGCAAGCATCTACAGCAAATGAGATAATGCCGCCGACTGCGATTGGATTTATTGGGGTCTGTCTAGGCCACTATGGCACACATGCACTGCATCATGCAAGGAGCGCCAAGCATATTGGTCACCAGGCAAGACCTGAGCCGAAGCTTGACTGAAGGGCACTCAGCGGGTTTATTGGAACCGTAGGTCAGCCTGACAGTGCGACACTGGTTTACTGCATCTAACAAGCTGCGACCAACAGTAGTACCACATATTTGGCATGACAGGGTGACCGCTATTCCACTGGCCCAGTGAATCTGACTCGTACCAATCTCAGGCTGACATACCAATCTCAGATTGGAAATCGTGCACATCACCCTTGCTGTGACCGTTACGGCTCAACAGTGCTCGACAGTAAAACTCATTCGTTACCATATTGCCTCAGGAGATCTTTCCAGTGGTTAGGCTATTGAGCAGACACTTGTCAAGCACTTGCTTGCTTCAATGAACATCAACCATGTTTCAACATCAAAAGACAACGGTGTGCATCAACTTCAAGTTGGCAGCTAGCTAGATTGAAGTACACCGTGTACAAGTGACGTGGCTCAACCAGCTTTTGGTCCTTGTTGGGAAAGCAGCGGCCATCAGCTGGCACACTCACACACACAACCATAAGTGGCACCAATCACGCAACAGACCACAGCAGAGATTGTGCATACCAATATCAGCCCAGTCACTTGGCACTGGTACTGAGTACAGATGCAAACACGGTTTGAGTATCAAGTCGAGCAACACCTGTCCAGCGTTGCTTAGCTATACTTATGATAACATGTATCAGCAACAGGCGCACAGAGTACAAAGGTTGAAGGAGTGAACATGCACGCTGCCATTCTGAGTTCTGCTGTACAATAGCACCATCCATGCCAAATGAGATACTGCGATGCTGTTCTGCCACAGAGGTTTACAATTACACCTTCAATCGTCATTCTGAAGGCCATGACCAGCCACAGTGCTGCAAGGACTAGTAGTAGGGAGAACAAGCTTATTCTTGCTACCCAACTCATACTGAAAATCATGCAATAGACAGCACGGGAGCGTATACAGGTTGCCAACAGCTCAACTTCAGAGGCCTCAAGAAACAATGCCCAGCCTGACAACGTTCTGGTTATTTGACCCTACAGCCTGCATGAAGCTCATCTGACCAACACGCTTTAATTGCCGCCGCTCCATTGCAGACTTGTGTCTGTTCCATCAATTGTGATCAGATTCCAGATGAACCAATCACCATGGAAGGACTGCTGATCTGCAACAATGTTGATCAACAGGGGATCAGGGGTACCATTGATTGTTGCAGTGACGCCATTCTCTGTCGAATAAGTTGTGAGGCCACTATTAATCATTGTGGAGACAATACCAGCGGGGTTCTGGGGATCTCTGACCCTGGCGGGTTCACCGCTTCTTGTGTATGTTCCCGATGCACTGCCAGGAATGGGGGTGGAAGCACTAGCCACCATGGCCACAAAGCCAGCGAGAAGCAGCACATAGAACACCTTGGAAGAGGCTCCTGCCATGGTCGTTGTATCAGTCTGCAATGGCAGTCAAGAGCATAATTAAATTGAGTGAAATTTCCTTTCGAAAGGTGGGGAGAATCTCCGCATTTGTATGCGCAGTCGGCCACCAGCAGCAGTTGTAGCAGCACGCATGACAAATGCTGTTGATGTTAACATGGTTCTGAACAAGCTCTAACAATGCCAAAGTACCAGCCAGCTGCTGTAGGCGCCGCTTGAAGACAGCTGAACAGGAAGACGAACGACAAGTTGCGCAGATGATGCAGGCTGCAGGGGTTTTTGAATGACTGATATCACTGCTGGTGATGTAGTGCCGTCAAACATGAATTTATTGAATGCGATACAGGCCGACCAGACACGCTTGTCGCAGAGACTTACCTTGTGCAATGTCGCCAACGAGGTTTGTTGAGATCGCTCGGTGACTTCAGTGGGCCAGTTTGGTTGCTGATAGCTGGGGTGCTGGAATGAGCTCTTGTTGACCATTTATAGTACTAGCATGGGAGCCCGATGACCTTAAGCCATGTTCCTACGAAGATCAGTGGAAGGGTGTTGGGAGGCCATACGGTGGTGGCGACCTGCCTCGCCGCGGGCCATCCTACGTGCTGTGGCGGAAGCCGTTGATGATAGACAAGGAAGCAGGGCTGAATGGCAGCGGCAGTGGCTTGGTCTTAAACGTCCAGATCTTTTGTCAGCCGCTCAAGCGACAGATGCATGAGGCGACGCTGGCAGAAATATGCCAAGCGGCGTCCGCGGACGGGACTTCAAGACTCGGCCGAAACTTGAACTTTCGAACAGTTTCAACACAAGAGGAGAGAGAAACAGGCTGGAATAGCAGCGACACTGGCTTGACCTTGACTTTCAGATCTTTGACCCTCCTCAGTAGCAGCTGCACGTTGCATTCTCGACGGTTGTGGCAAAAGTGTGCCAAACGGCACTGGTGTCTGGGACTTGAAAAGGTTTGAAGTACGATGTAATTATTACATATTATACCTTGACTTGTCCGAAAGTGAGCGACTCACTGGGAGATTTGAGGCGCGGGGCCGATGGCCGCAAGGCTATGGCTGTAAATTTATGGCTTTAAAGCAGTGATTATTATACCTTGACTTCCTGTTCACTGCTTTTCAAGACCTTTCGTCCACTGTTGACTCGCAAACCGAACAGAGGTCACAGAGGGTGTGGATGCAATGTGTGTCACGAAAGACCTCGTCATGAAACTTGGCATGCTGCAAACACATGCATAATCACGTGTCAGATCACCACGCTGTCACAATGATCCCTGATGGGACAAGCTCAAAGATGGCAGCAGATGTCAGAAAAGCCTGTGAGGAGTTTG
>LWCB01001668.1:0-13326 GCA_001630525.1 Coelastrella sp. M60 | reverse complement strand
TGTTAAACTATCTCAGCAATCCTTGTTAGCAAACCTGCGCCATTGGCTCCGATCAACAGCGTCCTGCTTCCCTTTGGCAGTTCTAGGGAGATGCCCTTGAGAAACTGGCCGCAACCTGGGTATGTGAATTGTAAGTTGCTGAGAACAACTGCAGGCTCCTCTTTTGATTCCCGAACCATATTATCACGCTGCTTTGGGTCGTCACCGAGATAATGGCTGGTGACCACAGGTTGTAGAGCAAACGTCAACCGCTGTGCGCCAGTAGAAGCAGGATACGAGCTTGGGTATCTACTCGCCACAGCAATCCAAGAGCATACTGTACGTACACGTGATTTCGTTGGAGACGCTGCTTCGCTGTCGCTCCAATCGACTTGGCGCATCCCGCCCATTGGCATTCTAGACAAGTACAGCTATTGGTGAAGTACCGCGAGCCACATTCGGCCTTCTGAAACTCTGTTTAGTCTTGCGTCAACATGTTGACTGGCTCAAACTCACCCTGGAGTTACCAGCCTCACTTGCCGTTGCTGTCAGCGCTGCCCTGAGCTGAGCTTACCTTGCCAGCATGGTACCCGGCATAAAACCAGGCCATCATCAACTCCGGCATCAGTTTGACACAGTGAGATGCTTGACACACTGCAACTGCTTTATCAATTGCTGCCTGTGCTGCTGATAAGCTCTCTGTGCAGGAAACTACATCACTTGGTACTTGACGCAGCAAGACTTGCTTGACAGCTTCAAGATCCCTTGCAGACTCTGATGCAGCAGCAGCTGTTCTGGCACCTGCAACTGCTTCTGACAAGGTCTTCCCACACAGGCCACAAGCTGCAAAATGCGACAACATGTTGGACATGTCAGCTGATGAGGAGGGATATGCTGCCCATGCCTGGGCTCTGGATATGCCTAGCAGCTATTACTGTACAAGTCTCTTTTGCAGCCATGCAACTTGCATGCTTCACGACGCAAATAGAACCTGGATTACATACTGCCTGGTGCAATGACACGTAATGCGCCAGATTCTCACAAGCATGTCGTAATGCTATCCAGATCTCTGACTGCAAGAGCATGGGTCATGAGACATATGTAGTGCAACTGCCCACCTGCAGCCCGGGACTCATTCGCAGTGTGTGGATATGATGGCGGCGGTGGTGGCGGCATCATGTATGGCACATGAGTTGCTGCTGCTGCTGCTGCTGCTGGTCCTGCCATACCCCACTGATACCCTGAAGTGCATGCATTTTTACCATCGACTTCTGATGCAGGTCCCTGCTGATACCAGTGGTTGCTCCAAGCAGTTGCATCCCAGTAGCAAGCCGGGTCCCACTGCCACTGACTTTTATGCTGGCTCTGCTGCTGATGTTGTAAGCCTTGATTGATGACAGCAGCTTCAGGCTGCTGTGCTGTTTGATGGGCTTGTGAACCGCTGCTGGCCTCCTGTTTTGGACTTGAAAGAGGCAACTGGTGTTGCAGCTGCAACATTCGCTCTGTTGTGTAACGTCGTCTGGGCCTGTGCTCGCTGTCTGGAAGCTGACACGCAGGCAGACCATTTGAGTGTTGTTCGGGTTGGATCTGCTTTGTGGCGGGCTGCGCATGCTTTGGTGCTGATTCCTGTTGGCTGTTCAACAGTCCTTCACTTGCACCACCATCTTGCACAGAACGTGGCTCGGCTGTATCTTGTTGCTCAGCTGGCGGGTGTAGCCGTGTGGACTCAAGTTCATTGTTGGCTTGCTGCTGCTCTGTGTCTACTGAGTCTTGAGTGTCTGCATTGGGTCTGCGTGATAACGCAGATCTATCAACAGACGAAAATTTTGAGAGTGTTTCAGCTCTGAGAAGGTATGCCAACTCACCCCAGAAGCTCTTCAAATCTGTACGTCACTTCTTGCCCGTGCTGCTGTTGATATGTCTGCAAAGCTCTCACAAAAACCCTGCGCAGCAACCGTGTGTTGTACCATCAGTCAACAAGGCGCATCTACAGAGGTATACGGGACGATCGGCGCATCGGCGATGCTTACTGGTTCACAAGGTCTGCCATGTACACATCGGCCTTGGCCAGGCGCCTGTCAAGCATCAACACCTTTACAACTGCTGATAAGCAGAATCATATATGTACACATATACACAGCGCCATATTCCAAATCCAGCACCTGGTTTGTCACCAGAAGGTGTGGAGACACCCTAAACCCAGCACTTGAACTGCTGCAAATGACCAATCTCAAGAATGCTCTGGCATGTCGCTCATCAGACATGACGCTGACCACAGCAGACCACGACTTCCAGCGTTAGGCAATTGACAGCAGCTCACCTGCTGATGCATCGATATCATTTCGGCATTGCCTAGCTGTAGCCTAGACTTCATTCAAGCCTCAGTTACATGCCTTGCCACTTGGCAACGCCTGTAAACACCGCCCCTCTAATCATTCTGATGCTGTCCATGCGCCAAAGTCGTGTCCTTTGTCATCACAACAATCTGCCATAACTTCCCACTGCATCCAACAGTCCAACTGTAATGGCTTGTGGATGCCAGCTCTGCCAGTGATGCAGTTATATACAGCATCATCAACCCGCTGCAGACTGTTAACTGACACAAATCTTTCTTGCTCAGTCTGCAGCTCCACACCTTCCGCAGCTGTAGCTAACGTGGAAACAGTTCTCGCTGATGACAGTGGTGGTGGACCGCTTATTGCTGCAGAAGATACGAGTTCCAGCGCCAGTGGTTGCAATTGCAGCCCTGCAGCCACAATCTCATCAGAACTGTCAACAACAGGATGCTGCCTGGTGTAATTTTCTGCGTGCACACCTGCCTGCTGCACTCCTTGCAGCTCTGCTTGTGCCAATGGTACCGCCTTCACCAGATGCTGCTCTACAGGCTGCTGCACAGTCAACCCCTGGAGTTGGCCCATTGTCACAGACTCCACAGCTGTACTGTCTTGATTATCTCTTAACACTGACAAGCTAACGACTTCTAGGCGGTAAAGCTGATCTCTCTGTACATGCGTGCTCAAAGCAGCAACCATGTTTGCACTATTTCCTATGCTGGCACTAGGTGGCTCAGCTGTTACACAGTCCCCCTGGTGGGCCCAATGAGCTGATGAAACTGTATGCTGCTGAAGCTGCTCTGCTGCATCACAAGTGGCAGCAACAAGACACATCTGCTCAGAGGCTTTTGCGGGCTTGGTCGCTGCTGGTAGTGCTGGCATCGGAGTGCTGGTTACGTTGGCAGCAGCAGGGGCAGTCAGTTGCCAGGCCATCTCTTGCCCTGCCTGCTCACCAAACTTGCCACTACCACTCATCGTTTGACTGATAAGCTGGTCAGTGACAAGAGGACCCACTTGGTTGCCACTGCTAGCACTGCAAACATTCTGCTGTTCAGCAGCCATAAAATCAGCGTCTGCAGCTGGCGTTTGCAAAGACACCAGCTGCTGTGCTGGCTGCTCCTGTCCAACGGTGCTCACCCTAACGCTACTGTTGTCCTTGGCCTTCTCCTTGCATATGCAGGCACACTTAGCGTGCTCATCCACCGACTGCTTTTTCTGCTTTGCAGAACTTGAACACGGGGTGTTTGGCAGCACCACAGCTTGGCATTCAACGAGCACTTTATGCTCCTCTCTGCAGGACTTTGTGCACTGACAACATCGCTGCTGTTTGTTACTGTGAACCTGGTAGGTCTGTTCATCAGATGCAGGTGTAGGTCTGTCATCAAAGGTGTTTTGTAAGACCTCTGTGTTGCAGCAGTGCTTTTGTTGTCTGTCAGATCCTGTCACCAAACAGCAAAAGCCCGTAGCTTTACCATACCGCAGGTGTGCATCAACCTGCTGACCACAGCACATATCTTGACCAAGCACACGCGGGATGCGTTGCTGCGCCACTAGCCTGCCATTTCGTCTGGGTGCTCTGAGCACAGCTTGACGGGCCTGCATATAAGTTTTCTGGAGTGACTGTGTTGTAAAGAAAAGAAAGCAGCTGGCATAAACCCTAGCTTGCAAGTCTGCAGATGCACCATTGCATGCAAAAAGACCATCTGTAGCCTGCACATATCGTCCATACAGGCAAACTGCTTGACGCTTGTGCTGCCAGCCAGCGTCCTTTGCCTACTCTCACCTTATGTACTCGCTTTTGCTCTTCTAAGTAAACCAGCCTGGCTGCTTGTACGGGGGAAGGTCTAGAAGATTGCTCAACAGTGCCCTGCTGGTGCTGCTGCAGTGTCAAAGCAGATTTAACTGTAGGCTGTTGGTGTACCAGTGCTGTTGTATGAGCGTACGGCTGCATGTGTTGTGCTGACCCAATGTCACTCCGCTGCTCCTTTGGCTGCAGCAGCTTCTGCTGATCTTGCTGGATGTCATAAAGCCCAGCAGCATGTTGTATGAGTTGTTGCTGTATACCTTGCACGTGACACTGAGCATCTGCTTTGTGCTGTAAGTTGCTGGGTAGACCTCCTGCATTAGGTGGCTGGTGCTGTTGATGGTCCAAAAATGAGGAATTCCCCAATACTTGGTCCTGTTGCACAATAACAGGCAAGGTCAGTTGTCTTCAGACGTGCAATTTTGCACGCTTGCACATTGTGGGAGCAAACATTGGATGTCCCTGGTTTATCACATCCTGTGCTTACCTCCTGCTGCAGCAGCGCAAGAAAGGCAGAATGCAATTCTCTCTCCTCAAGCTCTTGCTGGACAGCTTCAAGAAGGTGCCTGTTGGTGTCAATCAATGTTGGTGCAGAAATCTAGTTGCACACTGTGGTGCAGCATTCTCCTTCTGGGTTGACACTGCCACAGGAGACTCTTTGCAGCAATCAACGCCCACCTTGCTTGTGGATTGTTACTCTGCTGCAATGAGGATAGGTGCTGTTCAAGTACGTCTGTATCCAGCTGAAACATGCTCAGAGCGCTCAGCATTGCTGTGGACTTGTCGCTGGGAATGAGTGTATGCATATAAAGGAAACTTGTGAAGTCGTATACTTATTCAGCGATTGTACTGTTTCGAGCACGTATGGGTTCGTAGTATGTCGCCTGCGCGCGTACCATAACAGTTGCAGAGTATGGTCACTAGTCACCACCAGGATGCTTTGCAACCTCACCCACGTCAACAGACTCTGTAGTGTTGCCTGGAACATTTGCAATGTGTAGAGCGCTTGCATTTGCCTAACATTGATTGTTCGTTTGCCCGTGGCAATACATGACCTCACCCTCCTTCTGGGTTCCTTAGCAAGTCTGTATCTGCAAACTACATAACTTTTTGGCTGCGTATGGGCTCCGAAGATGAAGGGTTCACGTTCCCTGTCCTGCCCGCGCCCAAGGTGTGCACGGAACCAATCAGCAGCAGTCCAGTCTAAGACAGCACGAACCCCTGTGACACTTCGTATGCATGCAGGTGCCTCTAACTGCTCGTTCAACCGTGGTGCGTGCAGTTACAACCGGAATGGGCACCAGTACAAGCAAGCCTACAGCTGTAAGCACCATCCAGCATCTTGGCATTCACGTCAGCATCTCAACAGATAAGAGTGCTGTTCAGCTGTGGAGTATACATGCAACAGCATACAGCTACGCGGTTCTGATGTCAGGTAGCTTTCAATGCGAAATGAAGTAACCCATGCATGCTTGAAGGGTGTTCAGGAACATAGAACATTGCAACAAGAACACAGCTGCTGGTGTTGCTGCGGAAGCTGTTGCAGCATTAGCCATCTTGCAACGACAAGCACTGAGACTGGCATTTAGAGCAACATCACCAGGGGGCAGTTGGGTTTTGTCATGACAGTACTGGACACTTGTTGACAGGAAAAACAGCTTGGAAGCATCCAATATGTCACGGTGAGACTTGACAACCGTGCTTACAGGTTGCGGCAGAAGGTAGACGCAACAAGGTACCATTGGAGAAGGGCTTCAGCCAAGTTGATTGGCTTCGTGTGTCAAGATCAGGCACAGATCTGACAGGTGGGAAAGTGATCTTGTGGCACAACTTCAGCAAGGCAAGCCATGGAGTTGTGGAACCAAACTTTGCATCAAGAGTCGGCAATGCTGCTGCTGCACTGTGGTATTTGTCATGTTCCTGTCATAGCCTAGGTATCTGCAGTCTCTGTGCATAACAAGTCCTTCTCTGCAATGCACCTGTGACGAAGCGCCTGTGACAAAGCAAGCAACTTGCAGTGCAATGACAGCATACTGGTGAAGTCCATGTGATGAGTCATATTGTTCGAGCATAGCGCAGACTACATGTCAGCTTGCATTTAATCCTGTATGAATATAAGAGGTTTGCGTGTTGCACGCTTGTCACGGGTGTACAGTTGCAACAGGGTGTTGATTGTTGGTGCAAACATGATGCTCCAAGACGACTTGCTACAAGCCAGCAGGCCTGCAAAAGCAAACTGGTCATGGCTTAATATGACACCGGCGTCTATCATAACCAGGCCCATTGTGTATTCTGTGCTCATGGTTTGTTCGCATGTTTCCATTCATGTCAATGCAGGGGGTCAGGGTAGAAGGCGTGATATCACTGCAGAAGAGGTCAGGCAGCATAGTTCAGCGGATGATGCTTGGGTGGTTCTGCATGGCAGAGTATACAATATCACTCCTTACCTTAAATTCCATCCGGGGGGTGCAGATATATTGGTCAAGGCGGCTGGCAGAGACGCTACTTCCCTTTTTAATAAGTATCATCCTTGGGTGAACGCGCATGCTTTACTAGAGAAGTGTTGTTTGGGAGCACTGCAGCAGCCAGCAATCCCTCATAGATAGCTCAGGAGTGGTGCACGTGGTGCACTATATACTTCACGTGCTATTTATAGGTGAATGAGACTTTGATTCCCGTCATGTGACGAAGCACTGGCCTTCAAGGCTGCCAGGCCGTTTTCAGTACGGCAGTCAACTACTCGTCGCACTACTTGTATTTACTATCGACAGCAACGCGACCACTGGCTTCCACGACAGCAAGAAGTTTGCACTGTAGCTCCGAGGAAGTGATCGGTTGGTTCGATGGGACATCGCTTCTGACCTTCCACTGGTTTACCCGTGGCTGCAGAGTTGAAGGTGATAGCAGATGAGCCAAGTACGCGTGTTATTGTTCAATTATTAGATTCAAAATGATAATTTGGACCGATTGGAAGGTGCAAGGCACACGTTCAGGAGAGAGATGTCCAGACGCTTAGGGAGAAAAAACCTCAAGAAGTTTGCAAGTCTCTGCGCTAACGACAGTTGATGGGCTACCCTTTGTTACTTTTTTGGCACAATATGCACGTTGCCAATGATGTGAAGCAGCGATCCAGCAACGCACACGCAGCGGGTCCCCAACAAACACCTCTTGGCGGTGCACACAAAGTTCCCAAGCCTACGAGACTTGTGTAACCCAGCAAATTTGACATACCATCGTGGCAACCAGCTTAGAACAGGCAGCAGGAGGCGACAAAGAGGCTCCCAGCTGGCCAACATCAGGGGTCCTTGCTGCACATTCAGCATGTAGGTAGAAGCCCCAGCAGGTTTAGCAGTTGACACAAGTGGCGAATTATATAATGCACGCTGCTAGCATAGTACTTTGTGCCGGCGTCAGGTGACTAGTTTGGTGCTGACGCAAGGCGCCAGTATCCTGCGTGTAGTGTTTCACATATTATTGCCTCGATCATATACTGTTACTCACGAAAGCCTAGTTGTGTGGTGCAGGTAAGAGGAGGGACCTTGCAGGTTGAAGTGATACAGCAATGCGTAGAACATCATCTGTCGGTCAAGCCGATCACAGTACACCGGGTGAAGCAAGCGGTTTGACAGATGCAGCTGCTATGCAGCAGCAACAGCAGCAACATCCCGGCCAGGCTGAAGTGCATATGGATCCTGGTCCCAGCGCGGGCTCTGTTGGAGGGCAGGAAGATGCGCAGCCTGAGCAGCAGCCATATAGTGCGTATTGGAATGGTTGTCAAACGTCTGCAGCGCCACCTGATACAACCGATCATTGTTTGTACAATGAGCAGTACCCACAGCAGTACCACGCGCCTGTGATGCAGCCCATGGCTTCGTGGCCTTGTGGGCCTATGCAGTACTGGAAAACCGGCATGCCCGTCATGATACAGCCCGGTACGGGATACGGCTATCCTGTGGTGCCTATGGTGGTACCACATAGCACTGTAGTTCCACAGGGCACAGTGGTTCTGGCAACGCCTCTGGGCCCACATTTACTACAACTTCAGCAGCAGCACTACCAGCAGCAATTACAGCACCAGCAGCAGCATCAACGACGAACGCGGCAGCAGCCGCCTCATCCACCATACCCTCCCAATGGTTTAGCTCCTCAGCAGGCGGCCATGTGCCCACAGTCTCGGGTTCGATCCACTGGCAGCACCAGCAATGGCAAGGTTGGCAGCAGCAGCAGGCGCAGCAGTGTATCAGCAGCTTGCAGCATATCTTCGGATTTTGGCAGCACTATTGGAGATGACTCCTCAGTGTCCAGCCTCTGCAGGTCAGGCTCCACACAGTGGATTGTCTCTCCAAGGGGGTCACAGAGCACCTCCCTGCCAGAGGGTGTGGAGAACCTTAGCTGGGCTTGGTTGGTAGATGGCATCTTGCAGCAAGTGGTGCAATATCTGACAGGCCACAACAGTCTGCAGGCATTCAGGGGTGCATGCAGGCATTGGAAGGCGGTTGCAGACCAGAACATTCGACAACTGGCTCCACGCTGCCTCAGACCCAAGGACCTGGTCAGTTTGTTCCCCAGACTGCAGGTTCTTGAGCTTGTGCAGTGCCCCAATGTGCGCAACAGAGACCTGTTCGTGTTAGCGCAGAGCCCAATACAGCTGCGCTGCCTCACCTTGGGTGATGATACCAATAAGCCCTGGGTGACCAACAAGGGCCTGAGCAGCATCGGCCGCATGAGCAGCCTGCAGAGCTTGGCACTGCATGATTGCAACAGTATCACCAACAATGGCATGGCAGCACTCAGTGGGCTGCGTCTATTGAGCAGCCTATCGCTTCGTGGGTGCAGGAAGATCACCAACAACGGGCTTGAGGTGCTTCAGGTGGGGTGAATGGGACGCATTCGTCACCACACCAGTGTTATAGGAGCTCCACTTGTGCTGGGGTCTTTCACTGTTGCAGCATCGTCTGATCTGGAAGTTCTGCAGATGTGAATGCATTGAATTGCTCTGGACAGTGCGCCTGCACAAGGTCGCTGTTGACTGCAGAGGCGGCTGTTGTCTGGCTTGCAATACAGCTGAATTCCATTTCTCGCGCACCTAGAAGCCATCTTCAAACTGCTGTTCCTTTTCTGTACTCAGGCCAACTCAGCGCTGACGTCCTTAAACCTCCACGGCTGCAAGCGTATCAGCGACAAAGGCCTAAATGCAGTCAGCAACTTGCCGCTGCGTGCTCTGTCTCTGGGTCTCACGCGCGTCAAGGATGAAGGCATGGCATACCTGGCCAGGCTGACACAGGTGAGCAAACTGCTGGCTGTCCGTGTTCTTGTTTCCAGGCAACAGCTGTGCCCTATTCATATGCTGCTACTTGTGCTGCTGTCTTGCTGACTTGCCACTCACTTTACGTCATGGTCAGCTCAGATTCTCAGCTGATTGCTTAATTGTCTGTTGTGTTACGTGTGTTTCGTGCTGCAGTTGACGGAGCTGCACTGTACAAATGAGGAGCTTACAGATGAGGGCATACACCATCTGAGCAACCTCACAGATCTCAATACCCTGGCGCTCCGGGACTGTTGCGAGGTCTCAGGCGATGCACTGCTGGTACGTGAAACGGCACATGATATATCAACCTTGTCTGGAAGGGCCTGGTCATGTGCTCGGTTAGAAAAACGACCTGCTGGTACTTCTTAGACATTATGCAGGGATGTAGTCATTGCTGATATATATAAGGCAGATGTAGTCATTGCTGATATGTAGTGATTGCTGATATTAAGGCAGATATACCTGCAATACAGCACACTGCTGTGACAAGAACATGCTTGTTATATGAACAACGGTCGGAATTGGGCCTCTCATAAGTACATTTGTGTGGCACCATCCCAATTGTTTCAGGCTTTGCTGCCCTCCTTGCCCCACTTGGCGCACCTCAATCTATATAAGAACTGGGAGTTTGGTGATGAGCAGTTGATCAAGTGCTGTGTGCACATGCTAGGCATTGTCAGCCTGGATCTTCGTGGAACTATGGTGACAGGTGTGTGCCTGACGTGCGTGCAGCACGGGCTGTTCAGTGGTCGACCTTGCTGCACCTGCTCTCATACTCTGTATTGTGATAGCTACTATGGCACTTGGCTGCTGTCTGTAGATCTGTTGGTCAAGTTGTGCGTGTTGGTTGTGGTCAAATGCAGATGCAAGTCTTTCAGAGTGCACACAGCTGAGCAACCTCCGGCATCTGGCGCTGAAGCCCCACCCTCATTTGGCAGACAACAACATGCTGGTGGTCAGCAGACTGACGCAGCTCAGCAGCCTGACGATATGTCTGCCCAGCTACAGCCGAGAGCAGTTAGAGGGGATCAGGCAGCTCACTGCTTTAAGGGTGAGCTGCTGAAATGAGCTGCGTGTGCGTACCTCCGCTCAGCTTCCGGGTGCTATGCAACAGTATGTTGTCGCTGGCAGATCTGTTGTGGCGAATGTGCAGATCTGTGGTTTGCCTATTTATTCACTCTCATACCGTCTTCTCACGCATTGGTTGCTGTCTGCATACTCCCCCACAGGACCTTGATCTAAGCAGTGATGCATTCAACATGGATCTGAGTTGCGCTGAGCCTGTGGCCAGCCAGGTCATTTCTACGCTGAGTGCTATGACCCACCTCACCAGCCTTGACGTAAGCAGGAGGCCCTTGACAGAGAGGCAGCTGCATGAGATCCTCAAGAAGCTGCCGATGCTGCGCACTCTGACAATACATGGTGTGCCCATAAGCAATGAGCAACTGGCTCGACTGGAGCGACATCATCCAGACGTCAACATCCACAAGCGCAACAGTGTGCTGGAAACAATGCCAGAGCTTGCAACACTTCTGGGCAGCTTGAGTGTCATGTGACGTGTTGCTGGTGTGCTTTCGTTAGCAACCTTGATCTGCTTTGGCTAGTCTGCAGCTGCAGTGTGCGACTGCTGTTGTTGCTTGCACACAGCTTGCTGCTGCTGTCATGGGGGTTCCTTTGGCTGCATCAGAGATGTGAAATATGTACTTGTGGTGGTTCATGAGGTCTACTCGTATCACGCTGTGCTGTGTGCTGCGGTCAAGAGTCTCTAGGCTGACCCTGCACAGTGCTAGGTGGTTTTGATGCCTACATTGTATGCTGCTGTTGTTAATATAGCGTGCTTGTCGTGAAGCCAGCAAACAGTGATGTGATCATTGGCACAACACGCATGCACAACTTGTGTTGGCAGCCTGCTGCAATCAACTCGCAGCTGTCACATGCTTTATGATCAGTAACACTCCCAGCTAGTGGAAGTCATTCTCACGGGGCAGCAGCGGCAGCAACAACGCTTACCCTGCACTTGTAGGTGGGAGCTCCTGTGAGCACAAGTTTTGTATCAGTGACATCACATGGTCCGTGACCTGTTTGCCTCACTTGTCACAATCCTTATAGTCACTTGGTGGATTAGATGGCTTGATACTGACCTGTTTGGATTGACCCAAGGGGTAGTCACTGTGAGGTTGGTATGCTTCGCAGCTGCACAGTGCACCTGTAGCGTGTATGCTTACCTGAAGGTCGTGCTGTTGGGCTTTCTGGTTGCAACACAGTTGTCTTGGAATGAGTCGCTTTTCCGTTGACAGTGCAGTAAGCCGTCATAAAGTTTGTGGCAGCGGTATACTTGTGTGACAGCACTGTGCTTTTGTCATTTCTGTGTAACAGTTGGGGCCTATGCCCTCACAAGAGCATGTCTTACTTGCTGCCACGATTACATTCATGTGGTTCTTTTTGGGTTCCTTGCTCTAAGTTGCTTCTTGTGCCACCATGATGATATATGCTGTGTCAATGTTTGCAAGGGCTCTGATAGCTAGACCTTGCACAGTTCCAGTTCCTGCTCATATCCAAGCCTTGTCTCGAGTTAGCTGATGTCTTTGGTCAGCTGCAGCGATCTTGTTGGATGGTTGACAGGTCACAAGTTCTTGGAGGGTTGCGTTGCTGTGTGGTGGCAGTTGAATATTATGCATGTTGTCATAACTATGCAGGTGCAGCTTTATCTGTGGTCATTGCTGGACATGCAGGCCTCCGCTGAGGTTTGCTGCAGCACAGCAGTAGCTTGCTGAAGCTGCTGGGGGTCATGGTACCATGGTGACAGCACTCAAGTATGGATGTAGCATGTGGCTCTGTGTTGTTGCAGGCTTGTGTTATGTGCATATAGCAGTTCCCAGTGAGCATCCCTTCCCTCCCTTCTTTGACGCAGGCACAACTACATGAAAGTGCTCGTACCATGGTGTTGGGTGTGTCATTTCAGCTCATGTGCAACAAATGAGAACAGCCTGAGGTGGCTGGTTCACTTGCATAGTATTACTGGGATGAGGTCCATTTCATTGTGCAATACAATTTGCTTCCTTCCATTGATGGTTGCGTTAATTTTCAGAAGGCAATTGGCAGGGTTGTCCTCTTTTACTGCCACTGCATCTCTGACAGCTTTGGATAAATATTCGTGAATCTGCATTGCTGCATGGTTTAACGGACTTCTCTGTGGCGCACCTTGTTTGTCAGCGATGAGTTGAGTTTGTTGGGTCCCCATCAAGCCACCGTGTGTGTTTTGCATCGTGTGTCTGGGCATGCATCTTCGTGGGGCAGGTGCTGCTGTTGCCATGACACCACTGCTTGTGTTGTTCTATCAGCTTCCATATGCCTTGGTCCGAGAGTATTATCGCACAGACTAGCATGGTATGGTGAAATGCTATCACTATATCACTTTTAGTACCTCATACTCCCCAGCGTGCCCTGCTGAAAAGCCCATGCCGTTGACGGTCTGGTATCCAGACATCCTGATGTAGAGCGTCAACAGCCGTTGGCAGGGCTACATGGTAGTATGTATCCACAATGTACATTTAGCTTACGCATATGGGGTCAGCCCGCTCTGGCTGGCAACAGGTGTCTGTCTAGTTATAGTTGATGCTGATATGCCATAGCACTGAACTGCCTCCAGGAGAGGTGTGATGCAGCCATGCCCCTGGTGTGATGCAGAAAGTTGATTACATATATCTGCAGCCATGCCCCTGGCTCTACTTGTGCCAGCTTGTACAGTTGGTCTCCTGTGGATGTCACCATGGGTTTCTGCATTCTGGAACTCTTGCCTCAAGGAATGGTCGGGTCATATTTCGGTATTAAATTCTTTGACAGAAGTGGGTATTCCATGCACACTGATGCTGTCTGAACACCAATTTTTGGTGGTCGAGGTT
>LWCB01001663.1:0-10245 GCA_001630525.1 Coelastrella sp. M60 | reverse complement strand
CTGCTAGCACTTCTTTGGGTTGGCTCATGTGCGCCTGGGATTGCTGTACCACGCGTATGCCGGCAAGAACACAACTTTCGGTATCTCTTGCTTCAATGGGAAAATCCACTGAGCAGTCATACTCTAGTTGCATTGCACAGCATTTGCCAGTGTGTTCCAGCCACTGACAGGCATGGTGGGCTTTGCCTGTATGCTCTCTTGTATGTGTGTTGCTGGCCGTTCGGTATCAGAGCGCAGTCACTTATGTAACTGCAAGAGTTGGTCTTGGCTTTCCTTTGTGCAAGGACTGTAAACGAGGGAACTTTGCTGTTCTGTGTGCAGGTTTGACTGGTCACCTTGAGCAACACATTGCACTGCAAGGCTTTGATGCTCATGGTTGCCTGATTTCAGGCCCTTCCTGTTGGCCGCAATTTGTCAATTGTAGAGTTTTGCATTGTAGGCATCCGTCTCCGTGTTTCTGGGCCCTCAATGCATGTGACCAAGAGAATGCTCTCACCGGGGTTGGAACCCGGGTCAATGCATGTGTGGCATTCACTTGCTGAGTCTTTGTAAAGGCCAGTGATCTCTGATATTGATCCTGTCGAGCCCTGATTGACGTCGCACGGCCGATAAGCGCTGTAAGCACCTGGTGCTGTAGTGTCAGGCATTGTGAAGTAGGAGTGCTTTGCAGTATGGTCTTTATGAGGGTGTCGTTGTTATCTAGGCTACTGATATCTGGACCGTGGTGCCATCAAGCTTGCTCAGGGGCAGAGTATCACTTCGCCTAGTATAGTACCTCCTTGATTGCTATTCAGTGGCCGCTAATGTGCGTGGGGTTCTGCATGTGTATTGTGATCAGTGGTTTTCTAGATCGTGCACCGCAGCCACTTCAGATTATTTGTCGCAGCTTCTCCAGTGCTGGTCTGTGCGATTTACAACTTGCCTGGGATTGGCCCCATTGATAGGACCGTGAGTGTTGGCAAGGGTGAGCTCGGCAAATCTGGCGGATATTTTGGTTGCAGCATGGCAATTATCTCCAGCCAGATCTCCTATGGTGTCATTTGCCTGATTGAGGTGGTGTACTGCTCAGAGCTGGTGCAATGTTTGTTGTTCAGTGCAATATCGTCACATGCTACACGAGAGCATACGGCATAGGCAGGATGCATCTGCTACTTGTTGCTATATGTTGTTCAGCTCCTACGTATCAGTATATCAGTATATGAGCAAGGACAGGGGTTTCTGACCCATGATTGGCATTGTTCCATGGTGCCCTGCACTGGCTACATAGTGGTGATTTGTGCAGGTAATGCTAGGAGACTGTTGGAGTATCAGAGGATGGCAACTTGATGTTATCGCAGCGTGCTCGGTACCACTAGTAGCGGCCCTAATAGCTGTCACGCCTGCAGCATGATTATGTGCTCGACTGTTGCCTTGTGTCCTTGCTGCGACCTGTCTTTTTCACATAGGATTTTCAGATGATGTTGGCTCTTCTCCTAGCCCTGAACTAGTTCCATGTGTGAACGCCAAGTTTGATTTCAAAGAGCCAGCCCATCTGGTATCTGCTAGAAGGTGGGCATAATCTTGGCTACAGTCACTGACTCGGAGTGGGACTGTATGAATCAAAGGAAGGGGGGGACTCGCTATGCGCTTGACTACATGACTTCGGCAGTGTTTACGTATAATAGTTGGGATGCTTATCGTATTCTGTTGAGAGAGGATCCGCACGACTGCATGTAAATCATCTAGCCATGTAGACTTCAACATTTTTTGACATCATGTTAAAAAGTACTGCGGCAGTAACTGTTTTGGGTGATGTTGCTGGCAGATGTGTTCTGCAGCCTGCATATATCACTCAGATTCAGGGGGCATCTTGCTGGTTGTACGGCCAACTCGTTTGCATGCCATGCCCAGCAGTGTGCACGAGCAGTAGCCTGTAATCAAATTGAGCTGCTGGCACTGTCGCTGAGTGTGAGCTGCAGAGGCACGATGTGCGAGTCCCGCGTTCATCTGAACGCGGTGAATGTAAAGTCAAACCATCTCCTTTTTTATATGTCGAAACGGTTTCGATGACATGTACTTCGAGGCTGCTGACCATGAAGACAGGAAATGCCACAACATCCAGGTGAAAGAAAGTTAACACAGTGTACACGACATTGGAGATCAAACATCTATGTGAGGCAGATACGGTGATGCTCTGGGACGGCATTTGATAAGAATGGTTGTATTTGCCAAACAGCACAGGTTGTGCGTTGCTTATCAGGCCAACATAGAAAAAATGAAAGCCATTGGCAACTAGCATATGATACTCCTCACTAGGCTGCTTCTGAGAGACCGCGAACTCCCGTACACCGGTATGAGAATATCATTCGTAACTCGTAGGTTGCATAGTAGCCAGCAGATCATCGAGGCTACTTATATTTTGTCAATGGTCACGTGCAATTATTGCTTGGACCAGTTCCTAGACCATTCAACACGGTACAAGGGTATAAGATATACAGACGACCTATCCAGTTACTGGACACTTACTGGACTCCAGTAACAGGACTCCAGCTGACGATGTCGCAGCTGATAGGAGGCAACAGACCTACCTCTCACCTACATGACAGGGTTCCGAGAAGTTAGCATCAGATTGGCAATGTCATGGCATCCACCACTTCAATCGTACCAGCAGCAGTGAGATGACAGATATTCATAACTCTGCTTGAGTTGCAGTTTGAGCCCATGTCGGCAATGACAGGTGAGTGCTGTGTGATTCCTTGTAGGCCAAAGCCAGGGTGGATTGACGTTCCGGTGTGTGACTGTTGATTTAGTGTCTTTGAGATCAGTGTCTTTTATGCTCTGTAGTTGCCTCGCTGCGAATCTATCTGCCCTTGGCTCTGCCGTGCAGATGACCGTGAAAGCTCGTGCCGTGCTCGGTCCAAAAGGGTCAAGACGGTCTATGTATGCCAGGTAATACAGCATCATATATCGCTTGCTACCAAGCCGAATGTGCTATGCTCTGCGCCTGTCTCCTGGCTTTCGAAGCACCCTGCGAAGGCCTTCTCCTTGGACGCCCTGAAGTTCCATCCTTCATGCTCGCACTTGTGTTGCGGACACTGAAGAGCATAATTACCATCTGTTCAGATACCTTGTCATGTTTGAGTGCAGCGTTGCTGGGAACATTGCGTTCTTAAACGATCGATACCGATCAGCAGTCAGCAGACTGAACAGCAGTCTGGATGGCACCGCTGTCCTCTGTGACCGCTGGTACTTGTTGTATCTTATACACAGGTTGATGCCTGCCAAGCCAAGCTATCCCACTGCAAACCCTACTGCTTGCGGTACCGTGTCTGCCCTGCCCACCTCAATGCTGCGGTCGTGCAGTTGGATGGAGTTGCCTCTCGGTTCTGTCAACAGTGCGGAAAGTTTCATCCTGTACAGGAGTTTGACGGCACCAAGAAGTGAGCAGACACAAAGTATTCAGTTCGTTGTGAACAGGCATTCAGCAGCAGCTTAGTCTGTACAATTTGCGCCCAAGTTGATACCACTCCTCCCAAGTTGATACCACTCCTCGCATGCTCATATGGGTCGTCCTTCTGAAGTGTTAGCCAGCAACTCCAGCTAGCACACAGGAAATGTTGCAACAGCAGCGAATCAAGCCAGAGGTATCAGGCCGTTCCTAATTCAAACATCATCACCCCAGTCATCACAATGGTATGATAATCACCAAGGTGTTCGTGGCTCGCTACTTACAACCACAACACACGCACAAACAACCAGCAACAACAGCAGAGTAGCTGTGACCATTGACCTGATCCATCAGTGGTGATCTTCCTGGTTCATCACCAGAGCTGACCATCATCACTGATCACCATTGCGATTTTTCTGATGCCTTACTATCACTCATCATCATCATCGATCAGCTCACCCACTGAGCTGGGATCTATGTATCACTTGTGATCTTCAGGAGCTGCCGTGCTCGTTTACAGCACCACAACAGCAGCCGCCAGCAGCGCCGTAAAGAAGCTGCACAGCAGCAGGACATCAAGACTTCTCTGCTGCTGCTGCGTCATCCCGGGACACGCCATGCCACCAGACAACTGTTGAGGAGCAGCAGCAGCAGCGACACCCCAACAGCAGCACCTGAAAGCAGTACTGCAGTCATCAACACGAGCAGCAGCGTTGCAAAGCGCCAGAGCAGCAGCACCAGCAGCAGCATGTGCACCAGCGTGATCACCACACCTGCTGAGGGGGTGACTGTACACTTGAGCAGCAGCCCTAGCAGCAACAACCAGCAGCAGCAGCAGCAGCCTGATGCTGTCTTGCTGCACCGTACAGGCTTGAGTACTGGGCCTGTGATGCATGAAGACAGCAACCCTGATATTGGTGGCAGTGCTGTTGGTGGTGGTGGCGCTGCTGCTGATCAGACCGCCTCACTGCCCACAAGGGCCAGTCCTCAACAGCAGCAGCAGCTCAAAGCTGCATTTGATGGCTGTCAATTACCAGTCTATGACAACAGCAAGCAGCACACCCCTCCACACCATCACCAGCAGCAGCAGCAGCAGCGGCGGCGGCGGCAGGAAGTGGAGTTTGCCCCTTTGAGTCGTCGCAGTCGTGCAGACAGCGGCATGACACCAAAATCACCACTAGCAACAGCAACAACAGCAGCAACAGTGATGTTGCAAGGGGCATGCTCAGGTCTCCTTATGAGCCAGGACAGTACTGTTGATGACCAACAATGGGCACAGCCAAACATGCCCAATGGCTACACCTCTGACGCTGCTACTGCTAACGCTGCTGCTGCTAATGCTGCTATCACTCGTTGTCAGGCAGAATCATGCAGTGCACCTTTCCCACCACTAACTCCAGCAGTGGCAGCAGCAGCAGCAGCAGCAGCAGCGACTGAGGCTCCTGCAGAGTTGAGAGATGGTTTCTCTGGTGGTTACTTCAGATGTTGTGTGCCAGGCTGTTTTGATTGTGCTCAGGGTTTAGTCACAGTGCATTACTGCACTGTGCCAGGATGTACTTCATGTCCACCACCACCATCACCATTACATGTGATTGCTGCCAGGCAGCAGCAGCAGCAGCAGCAGATGCTTGCCCAAAAGCACTTGCAGAAGCAGCCGGCGATTGACAATGCACCACCTGCTTTGTCTTGGCAGCAGCAGCAGCAGCAGATAGGGGCTATGAACAGCAATGCAAGCAGTCTGCAGCTTCCCACCAGCTTCCATACAGGTACCGCTTCAGTATGGAACACACCAGCAGCAGCAGCAGCAGCAGCAGCAGCGGCAGCAGCGGCGGCGGCGGCGGCGCCAGGACAATGGTACATACATGATGATACAATGCAACGCCCCTTAGCAGCCAGACAGCAGCAGCAGCTACAAAGCGACTTCCAGCATGAATCGTCAGTCGGCACTGGTGCAGCCTGCACCTCGTTATACGGCAATGCACGAGCTAGTAGCAATAGAGCACTGATGCATCAGCTTAGCAACAGCAGTACTGCCAGTGTGTGGTCCCAGAACAGCAGCAGTCTCACTCAGGGACCTGTGGTGACTGCAGACAACTGCTGCCCAGCATCAGCAGCAGCAGCAGCAGCAGGTGGTGTTCTTGATGACTCGCTGCTGTTTGCTCAGAATGTAGGAGCTGCTGCATCACAACACAGAGCTGCTGTCACTGAGCATGCTGCTCCTGCTGCTAGTCCAAGGTGGCAGCAGCCAGCTGCTGCTGCTGCAGCAGCAACAGCTGGTCATGATCGTGGGTTCAAGCAGCTTATACCTCAGATGTTGAGCCGTAACGCAGTTGTTTCTTCATACAGCAGATGGTCAAACGATGACAGAGCCACGTTTCGACAAGGTGGCAGCAGCAGCAGCAGCAGGGAAGAGCTGTTGCAGTCCGCTGTCACAAGAATGCTGCAACGGCCTGCTGCTGCACATGAGAGATATGGCAGCAGCAATGGTGCTGCCACTGCTTCTGCTCCAACATCTGAAGCAGCAGGTCACTGGAGCAGTTGCCCTGGAAGTGGGAGATTTCAAGGCTCTATATGCATGAGTGAGATTGAGGTGCAGAATGCGCTGCTGTCAGGAAACCAGCTGACACCACAAGCCAGCTTCACAGCAAGCTGCATGTCTGACACAGCAGCAATGACACCAACAAAAACAACAGCAATACCTGGTGCTGGTTTCAGGAATTACACTACTGCTGCAACTGAGTATACAGCTCAGCAGCAGCAGACATTGAAATTTGGTCATTCCCAGCCTACTTATCAGCAGCAGCAGTGGCTGCAGCGGCTCCGTCTGCTGCAAAGACCAGGTGTAGAATCCCAGACCAATGCACCTGCCATCTGGAAGCAACAGCAGGAGCGGCAGCCTAGAGCGATGGCAACAGCAGCAGCAGCCTGGTTGTCAGGACCAACACGATCAAGTGCAGGTGGATCCCAAAGCACTGTTGCTGCCAATGCTGCAGCTGTTAGTGTTGACAACAAAGTTGGTTTATTACAACCTGCCGTTGCTGATTGGTTGGCGGCAGCAAACACCGCAAGCAGGCCACATGTGATGTCACAGCATGATGTTGTGTATATATCAGACCATGTGACAGCAGCAGCGTCAGTGACAGCAATAAATGCAAGTGTCCCTGCTGTCACACCTACAGCTGATATGAGTTGGGATGTCAGGTATTGTCATGCTGATCAGGATCAGAATCAGATCAGGCCAACAGGAAACCAGGTACCTGACAATCAGGCCAGCCTGGCCGCCAGCTGCCAGGGAGTCCTGACAGATCAGGCTGTGGCTGGACCTGACACCTTCTGGAGTCCTGAGAGGCTGATACCTGGCCTGACAATACAGGCTGGTGGTGGTGGTACCATTGGGACTCCAGACGCCGCCGCCGCTGCTGCTGTGCTGCTGCCCAAGCTGGATGCTGCTGCCAGCCTGATCATTGATGATCATTGTCAGGACTCTGATCAGTATCTCAAAGAGTGTTATAACCAGTGGGCACAGGAAGGCGATGATGTTACTTTCTATGATCTATGAACCCTCAACTTCAAAAGGTCAACAGTCAAACAGGCAGCTTCTGAAACTCAATGGGTCAAACCAACTTGGGGCTGTTGGACCCATCGTCAAGGTGAAAAATGTTGATGATAGGATTATGGCATACTACAACAGTTTATCCCTGTGTAGAGAATTTTGATAAGATGGTGTTGGTGTATGTCCTCTCTGCAGAGGAGTTGGTGCACACCACCAGAAGCAAGTGCTTGTTGAACGACAACTTGCGTTTGAATAAATTGGTATGGGTGAAACGTGTCTGCAGTGTCAAAACAAAACAGTAAGGTGTTTAGGTGTCAGGCTGTTGTCACATGTATTTGAAGAAGCCATTGTTGACAGTGTCATATGGTATGTGATTGCATGGTGTATTGTTGATGTCAATCATGCGGACATGCATACAACACACACGCACACACAAATCATGTATGTAGTGCAGTATCAAACACAAAGGCTGGTCTTATCACCTGGGTCTGTGGGGTTGAATCAGCTCAATGCATCAAGAATTTCGACAGCAGAGAGAATGGTAGGATTCTAGTACTGTCTCTTACAGCAGAGGCTGCAGCAACGGGATCAGTTTGTGGCGATGGTACGGCTTTGACCTGCAAGATAACATTCAATGCCGATTTGCCAAGTTGGAACGAGCCAAGGATGTGGCAGTTCATGGGCTGGAAGTGCGTGCAATAGCAGTATATGGGTTGAGCAACAGCAGAACTCAGATGCGGATGATGAGAGATGGTACCCAGCTTGTGCTGATTTACTTAGACTGAATGGAGCAGAGTCTGAATGCTGATGTCGTAACTTACACAGTATACCTTCGACACGATGTCACAACTCAGTTGTTTGCACTACCAGCTATCAAGTTTTGTACACCTGACAAGATGGTAGTGACAGTCATCGCTGGGGTTATGGCACAGTGTGCATGTTTGCATTTGTACAGCATCAGTATATGCTGTGAATTCATTGCGAGGCAATTGAGCTATCTGTAGATTCATGTACTGTATGTTTACACACGTATGTGTGGGTGAATCAGTTAACATGTTTGTATCTGCTCGCTGACATATGTGTGTTTCATCAGCACAATAGTTGGTGTGCATTGTTGTGGTGCATTTCACCAGGCAGCAGGTGCAGCAGTTGACTGTGCATTTCTGCAGGCACCGATTTGCAGACTTCGCATGCTTTCATGCTTGTTCGGAAGGGGTCCTGCGCATCTACATCACGCATGGCCCTCATACACTTGCAGCCTGTTCTGGCTCCGATTTGATTTGCATATACATCCTGCAACATCGGCTAGATGTCTGGAAGGGGATATCCCAGGCACTGCACTCTGAAGGGCACTTCCTGCATTGTAGTTTTTTGACAGACGACGACGTGTTTGGATGAGGTCGCCTGCAACAGCATGTAGTTGCTCACGACTTGTTGATGCTTAACTTGTGTGGGGTGCAATCATCAGCTTACCAAGGAATGTGTGTTACTTCTGTAGTATTGTTTATGCTGAGGCATGTGGTTGCTGAGGTTCGCGGCATTGTTGATGGGTTCTGATACAAGTTGCTGCATATATCTGAGGTTGCATGCACTTGCTCACAGGGTGAAGGCCTGTGTGCTTCACAGTGGCTTGCCATGTATTGTTGATGGTGCAATCCCCTGGTGCATCATAGCGCATTGTTTTTGCTATCATAGCCATGATGGCTGATGGGTACTGCTACTAGTTGTATATTGTCTATAGAAGCACAGCGTGGACTAGGATCTTTATGGCGGACAAGATGCATATTCAGAACTATCCATCTCCACAGATTGACATCAGCACCGGATCATCATCAATCTGCTAGAAAAAGATATGACCTGTTTGCGGAAAAAGAGTGCCAAGTGTTCTGTGGTCTGAGTGTAGCGGTCCAGTGCTGTTACGCCTGGTATGATGTTGTGTGTTGGCAATGATACGCTGTCTTCAATTTCACATCCCAATATGCTATAAGACAGCTACTGCCGGGCTGTGCATTGCTGCTTTGGCCACTTGACTGATAGTGCTGCGAAAGTGGTGGCACAAAAGTATGCGGTCTGGTACAAGCAGCAAGCTGCTGGGGTATAGTTTGGCCTCGTAGTGTGCTTTCAGGATAGCTGCCAACAGATCTGGCTTGCAGGCATTGTCTATGGCACAGCCGCACTGAAGTATCAACCATTCTGCAGAATGAGACATTCAACCAGGCATGTGTCCCCCTTCAGGTCGTCTGTTGTAGCGACTCTCAATGCACTTGTCCTCATGCAGGAGATTGGTTTGCGGTACTACTTGTAGTAATGCTTGGCTGTGCAGGCTGCTGCACAAAGCCACAGACTGCTGCTTTTGCCGATGAAGCACAACTGGGTTCATCGCTCCAGTCATTGCAATGCCAATGGTGCAGTTCTGTATGATGTTGAAGATGATGATTTATGATGATTGATGATGATTGATGATGATTTTGATGATGATGATGTTTTGAAAGGATGATACCTTCAAAGGATTGATCCAATGCTTGCATGGTGATGATGATGATCTTGATGTGGCTGCATGGTATGATACAATTGCTGCCCACTGTATTGCAGCTTCTAAGCCCCGGCATCTGCTATCGTTGTGTTTGGTGAATTACCAGGCAGGTTATGTCACGCGGCAGCTGTTGTGGCTGCAAGTGCACCGATGTACAGGATGCTTGCCGTACCATTGATGCATCATCTGCCATGTGATGCATTAGCACATGATGCTGATGTGTTTACTGCAAGGCCGCAAGTTTTTATGAATGGATGCCATAGCTTGAGGACAAAGCATTCATCTGCAGCGCTGTGGGATCTCACCACATTCTACTTTAGCTTCCACTTTGGAGCCAGCAGTCTACAGCATATACACATTGTGTGGTTGGCATAGATTCGGTTGGAGTATTGCGCATGCTGACCAGTGGCTGTGGATTGATGAGGAGCAGTATCCTTGTGGAAGCTTCCCTCACCTCTGTTGACTCAGCTTCATTGCAATGGATGGCATCACCTTGACAACTGGGCAATCCACGTTGAGGTTTGGTTTGTTACTGCATCATGTGCCTATCATCATTGGTCAATCTGGTGGTACAAGCCAGTGATGGCATTGATGGTCGTTGTTGTCCTTACACTGCTCTGCGCTACACGGTCTGTCTTTACGCGTTGCTTCAATATTGTCCCCCGACATCTTAGGTCCTGCAAGCATATCATGGCTGTGTTTGTCTACAACATTCGAGATGACAATCACCAG
>LWCB01001660.1:0-26092 GCA_001630525.1 Coelastrella sp. M60 | reverse complement strand
GGGTCGGCTTTGGGGGAAAGCTGGGTTCAGAAGCCCATCTCTTCTTGGCGATGACACGGCTCTGGGTGGCGGCCCCAGTGCATATTATTCAGCTGTACTAGGCATCTTACGTGTTGCATGGCTAACTTGTTTACATGGTGTGCCTTGCATGTATCGTGCACGTGTCTCAGACATAGTGGCGGTTGGTTACTTGGGTGTGGGGACTTGGAGCAGGTTCAATACCCACTGGTCACTTGTGGCTAAATGGTGGGGTGCTGGGCAGTATTGTTCTAGCTGCGACAGCGTGTGATGTTGGTCAACTCAGTTGACTGGGACCGGGGCAACACTTGTCACGGCAGTACTGATTGATTCAGGAGACCACCTCCCATGTAACAAGCTCATCATCATCATCATCTACTCAAATGAGTGTACCATGTAAAATAAAAAAAAAAACAATATACTTTTGGCGATTGTTGCACCATGTTGGGGGATGCTGTCCTGGCTCAAATAGTACTACCAGTGGTCCAGACGACAGTGCACTGCACGTTATACAGCCACGGTAGGCAGCCGTTGCCTATCACATAGTATATGTTGCATGGCTAAGTCATTTACATCAGGTCAACAAGGACGATTCTTCTCGAGGCCACCTATCGCAGTCGACCACTTGCTGTCACAGCAGAAGCACCGTGTAGTGACTATGGGCGCTCAACACTGCACCATGCAGCCACCAAGGGAGAAACGGGTATGAAAATTTGCCCCTGATCCTGGACGCAATCACACCACCACCAAGGTGTCTTGTTGGCAGACCAGTACACACACAGGGCACAACACATAAGCAGTGCACAGAGAAAAACATGCAGCTATACAGCTAATATACATTCCATATGCACACTGGCAGGCATACAGCAGCAAGACGTGACCTGCATACATGCCATGACTAATACCAGGAATGAGCGATGAAAGCGACCCATTTCAAGTGATTGAAACTTTTACTATCTGGAAGATAGTCCCAGAGAGGAAGCAACCTTTCAAGGCATCCCCAGGGTGGAAGCCATCTTACAGCACATGCCGCGCAGCCCACGTCACATGTCAGAACACCTGGTGCTGTTACTGACGCGGTATTGCGGCAATATGGACACACCTTTTGGGTTGCCACTTCTGCAAAGCTACTGCCCAACTATATCAATAGATGTCGCTATTGACTTCTCCTGTGCAATGAACTGTCGGCCATATAGATGTAGACGTGGTTCTGCCATCTGGCAAAATAACATCAGAACGACGGCAAAATTGCTATGGCTGATGGGTAGTCTATACATCAGACCGTGACAACCTTAACACAACCCTGGATACGGTCCGGCCAGTGGCCTTCAACAATAGGCCTAATACAGTCTGCGCTGTCACTTACCAGACAACCAACAAGTGCAATGTCAACATCCTGCACAGCAGACCAAGCTGATTGCATGAAATGTCTGCATCTGAAATGGTGCGCGGCGCATATGCCAATATTGCTGTGGCTGATGGGTGGCTCATACATAAACAAAGCTGATCTCATCCCCATAAAAAAACAAAGCCGCACATTTGGCAGCTGAATATACTCCGATAGGGCATCATACTGATGATCAGGTGTAGTCCACCAAAAGGAGCAGAATGTTGATGACAAAATCCCAGCACGTAAGTGCTGGGAATTGCTCAATTGCCACTGGCAGTTCTAGCTTGTTTTGTTTTCAGTGCAGATGCAGTGAACAAGCTGTCACTGTAAACACCACCACACAAACAAGGAAACCTGGTGACTGCACACAGGTATAAGAGCAAAGACTTTGATGTGAATGCCACTGGCTGATGTGGCAGGCTGTACACAGGCTCTGCTGCTGATGTACAACAAACACACGAGCTGCAGCTCCATGTGTCATCACCACCTGGCGTAGCCCCACACCATCATGGCGTGCAGTAATGAGTGCTCAACAGCAGCAAGTGCCTTGGGTGTTCTGTCTTGAGCTGATGAAGTTGCCACAGGGCAACACCAGTAACAGACCGACCAGCTGACCTCAGAATATACATACATATATTAACAGACATATGTACACACAGTGTATATAGACATACACAGACATATGTATACAATGTATACACACAATTACACACATACATAGAGACATTTCCCGTAACTAGCACACATACTACTTGGGCAGTTAACACGCATACATCTAGATTCACCCTGGTGAAGGGCTTGACTAATTGGCAAGTGCATGATTTCCCCAGACAAACACTCACCAGCCATATGGTGGTAGAAGTGGACTGCACTTGTCAATACTGCAGGGTAATGTTCAAAGCAGAGATCGCTAACTTGTCCTATGCTCCTTTTGTTTCTTGACGCAGGTCTCAGTTGAGCAACTATACAGACAGGTCTGACACAGTGTACGTACACAGGTCAGAAACAACCAGCCTGACACAGCACATGACAGCCTGGAAGGTACACAGACAGAGGGAGTAGCAACAATGACAAGCACCTTGGCACCCCACAGTGATATAACCACAGGGTTATAATTTGATAGCAATGAGTGTATCTAATATACAACAATGCTGCAAGCTGCAGCAACCATACTGTGACTGCGCAGCTGCATCAGCAACATGTGCACAGTGCCTAGGTGCATTGCTGCCAAGGTGGCAGTAGTGCTGGTCTAGAAGACCATCAGACATGATGAGCAGTACCTCAGAAGATCCCAGGTGCTGGGTGGCTGCTCTGCCAGTAACTAAGCAACCTACCTCGCATACAGCAGTACATCCTGTACATATACAGTCTACATGTCTCTACAAAAAAACTACACAATATATACCGCTCCTGCAAATACACTTACTACTTCAAACAAATATGTTACAGTCGCCCTCATCTAGCTGCTACAAGTCTCAGGGAACAGCTTGCCACTTATGAACTTGTTCAAGTCATGTTGAAGCCGCCTCAAACCAACACCAACAAACGTGTCATGATTGTTCACCACTGATGGCATCTATCACCTAATTCACCTGTCACTATTATTCAACCCATTTGTCATCCATCATCTAATCCAGGTGTTACCCCAGTGGTGGCAGGGGTCCCCTGCATGTTGGACACTCTGCCTTGACCTCAATCCAGCTGGCCAAGCATTCCGTGTGAAAGAAATGCCCACAAGGTGTCACACACCGCCCTGCTGCTGGCAGCAGTGACACCGCAGCCATGCAGATCACACACTCCACAAAACCCTGGCCAGAGACAGCGTCATAGGACTCAACGACGTCATGTAACAGGCTGTCCTCAGAGGAGGCCTGACAGTCAGGCCAGGCCTGAGGGGAGGAAACGCAGCCTGATGGTGCAAGGATACTGCTGCTGCTGCTGGCAGCAGCATTCTGTGTTGTGTTATAAGAGTCAAGAGGTGATACTACGGCTGTTGTTGCAGGTTGCCGGTGTGGACAGTAGCTGTGGCAGCAGCATCGCTGCTGCTGCTGCTGCTGCTGCTGCTGCGTCAGGTTGTGCATCGTGTTCAAGTACGGCGTGGAGCTGTGTCGCTGCTGTCTCTGTGGTTCATGTAGGGTACTGCTTGCTGCTGGTGCTGCTAATGCTGCTGCTGCTGCTGCGCCCAGCATGCTGATGTAACATGCATCACTGCAGTAACCACCACTGCCAAGACGCTCCTGAGTGCTGCTGCTGTCAGTACAACCTGCCGCCCAAGAAAATCTGGCAGCATGCTGCTGCTGCTGCTGCTGCTGCTGCTGTGTCACTGGTACAAGTGCATTGCTGCCGCAACTCTGCCAGTGGTTGCTGCTGCTGCTGCTTGAAACCCTGTACAAAGGTCTGGCACTTGTTGGTGAGAATGCCGTGGTGATTGACTGATCATGTATGCACCTGCACCGGCAGCAGCAAGGCCCGCTGCCAGCAGCAGCAGCAGCAGCACGGCACCAGTGCTGCTGCCAGCTGTCAACTGCTGCTGCTTGTCTGTTATGAAGGTCCCACACAGTTCGTCCAGCACCAGTCACAAACTGATCACAATGGCACTGACATGCGACAACACCAAGGCTGCTGCTGCCAGCGGCAGCAGCAGCAGCAGCAGCAGCTGTATCGTCAGTACCATGCTGCTGCCGCTGCCACTGCTCTAATTTGCGCATTTCTGCCAATTGCTGCTTAAACTGCCATGGCAGTTCAATTCTGTGATAATTATACCTCTCAGGGGTCCAGGAATGAGGCAGCAGTACATGAGGACCACGGCAGTGCTGCAGCAGCAGCAGCAGCACCTGAAACCCTACCCACACCAACAAACCCCCAGCCAGCAACGGCTGCGGCGTTGTTTGTAACATGTTACTCGGGCAAGATAACAGGTACAGAGGCAGCATGATCCTTGCTGCTGTTGCTGCCACAATGTATGCTGGCAGCAGCGCCTGCTTTGTGCTGTGCTGTATGTTGTGGAGGAGCTGAGGCAGCCACATGGAGAACGCCAGCAGAAGCAGCAGCGGTAGCTGAGACACCAACAGCCAGGAGATGACAACAACTGCAAGGCAGCACACAGTGAAGACCTGGATGAGTCGTAACAGTAATAATAACAAGTAGAATAACAGCTACAGATCATGTGCCTGATCAAATGTGCATCAACAGGCAGCAGCTGATTCAAGATTACAAAGCTGCAACAAATCGCTGAGGGGAAATCAGTTCTGTCCCAACCTGTTGCACAATCTGTTATACAAACTGTTACAGTATGTTATTTTCTTACCTGCTAGCAGCACCAAGTAGAACCTGATGTACAACAGCAGCAGACTCTGTCCAGTCAGCAGCTGCACCAGTCCTGACAGCAACGCATCAATCAGGCTGCTGCCACTGCTGCTGTGCATGAAGCCACGCAGACCATCAGCTTGCTCTTGCAACTGTGCTGCTGCTGCTGCTGCCACTGCTGCCATTGCTGTTGTCCACGAACGGGACCAACCAACCTGCAATAACGGAGCAGCTACAAGTTCAGTTTCCAGGACCAATCCCCCAGCTGCTGCTGCTGCTGTGGCAGCAGTGCCAAAAACTTGCTGCTGCTGCTGCTGTCGCTGTTGTCGCTGCCTCCTGCTGCTGCTGTGGTGTGCTCTCCATACATGCAGCATGAGTGTCATGTCTGCTCCTGCAAATATTGCAAACTGTGCTGCTGCCACCACCAGCAGCGGTACAGACACATCTGCTGCTGCCAGTGCTGCTGCCAGGTGAGCCATACTAAGGCAAGCATCAAGTTGAGCTCCTCCACTGGAGACATAACGACAATGGCAGCGGCAACAGCAACGACAGCGGTGAGCTCTTTACAACAACAGCAGCAGCAGCAGCAGCTAGCTTCATATTCTACAGTCTCTCTTATGCTGCTGATGCAGTACTTGCCATCATGTATGTGCACAATAGCTGAGTGCACTTGTGCTACATGACATTGATGACTGCTGCTGCAATGCAAGCAATCTCTGACGCGTATAACACACAGAAATCCCAATTGTCAGGCTAGCATCGTTGTGCATTACAACCTGTGGCAAAATCACCAATGCAGCATTGTGGTTAAGCCCCACCACTGCTTGGCCCCGACACTCACCAGACTCCCAGCAGTGACACCTTGAGGGCAGCAGCAGGGCTGGTGGCAGCAGCACGAGCCTGTCTGCGCAATGCAATCACCTGCAGCACGCACAGCAGTAATGCACCCACAGCATAGCAGGTCGCCTGATGCTCCAGCCCCCCAGGAGGCAATGCAACAGCAGTCAGGCTCCAGCTTGCATTGCAGTTGTCACTCAGCAGCAGGCCCTGGATCATCAGACGCTGCTGCTGCTGCCGCTGCTGCCAGCAGCGGGGTGTATGCTGCTGCTGCGGGTGTGAGCAGGGCAGCACCCAGTAGTCAATGAGGGACTGAGGAGCCTGACGAGTCTCTGGACCAATACTGCTGTACACTGCTGCTGCTGCTGCTGTGGGTTGAGACTGACTGCTGCTTTCAGCATCTTGCTCATCATGATCATCACTGATCAGCTTTCTATCCTGCATTGCTAGATTTTGATCTGCTGCTGCTGCTGCTGCTTGATCTTTTTTAACTTTGTGTGTGTCAATATCATTGCCAAGTTCGACGAAACCAGGAAAGCTCCTACTGTGAAGAGCCCGTAGAGTATGCTGGCCGCCGCCGTTGCTGCTGCTGCTGTCAGTCCCTGCTGCCAGTGCCTCTGCTTTCAACACCTCAATCTGGTCCAATGGAGGCAGTTGTGGATGATCTGTATGGGGAGCTGCAGCAGAGCTGTCATAACCTTGATTAATGACAGCAGCAGCAGCAGCAGCAGCAATCAGCTGCTGCTGCATCTTCTCATCTCTCATGCCATCATCATATTTATCCACTGACCTCATTCTCAGGTCTCCTGAGCCTGATCTGTCAAGCACCACATGCTGCTGCTGCTGCTGCTGCTTCAAGACCTGCATGAGCCCTACTGCATGCTGTTGTCTCAACCTGTATAATGACATAATCTCTGATGATGAGCCTACGTCATCTACTGCTGTCTCACCATCACCAACATCCAATTGCTGCTGCTGTTGATCTTTGATGCTGCCCTCAAGATCTTCAACATCATCAAGATCTTCAACATCATTAAGATCTTGATCTCGAGCTGCCTTCATTGACCTTCCACCCCTGAAATCTCTCAACACCGCTGCTGCTGCTGCTACCTGCTGCTGTGCTGATGCGGTCACTGCCAGCTGCAGTCTGAACCGGCACTTCACACCTGAAGTCCCTGACTCAGAAAATGACAGACTGCGGTGAGGACCATCCCAGTCAGCACTGCTGCTGCTGCTGCTGCTGCTGCTGTGTTCTTTGTCAGCCCCTACTGCTGTGTTGGTATTACTGTCCGTGTCCGTGTCAATGTCAGTGTCAAAATCAGGTCCTGGGCCCAAGGCCTCCACAGCAGTGCCACCAGCACTCCCGGAAGTCAGTGGTCCCTGAAAGCGTGTTCTGGGACCTCTGGGTGACACAGGCACTCCTGGTCCCCTCCTGCCTCTCAGCCAGACCTGATGCTTGGTAGGTGGCAGCTTCATCCACTGCTGCTGCTGCTGCTGCCGTCGCTGCTGTTTATGCCTGATCCAATGCGCAAGAGACGCAGGTGGTTGCTGATCCCCTTCTTGCATGCTGCTGCTGCTGCTCGTACCAGTATTCTGTTGACTACCCAGTGTGTGTTGTGACTGCAGCAATGCGTGAATCTCCTGAACATTCTCGTGCTTATTGAGTCTTGTGAGTCCTGACAGGGTTAGCTGCTCCTGTAATGACCGGCCAACACTCAGAGAGCCCTGAGAGAGCTGCAACACACCCTGCAGACCAAGCAGTACAGCAAAAATGCTTCACATACAGCACACTGGTGATAATAGAGGCAAGCTGCAGAGGAAGTAGGGTGCATACAAGAGACTGCTGTGTGGTAGGTGATAAGGTATGATTTGCCATGTGCACAGCGAGGATTGTGCTTATCAGGAGCTTCAAGAGTAGATGACGTATGCACTGGTTACTGCTGCTGGTGCTGGCAGCAGTGTTGTGTTTGTCACCTGTACTGCTGCTGTGTCCTCATGAGGGTGTCTGGGACCAGTGGTGAGGTGCAGCAGCAAGGGACCACTGCCACTGTGTAGGAGGACAGGAAGAGGGTCAACGCTGTTGCTGCTGCTGCTGTGATGTGGGTCCTGCAGTTTGGTCCAGGTGCCTGCGGGTCACAGCAGCAGCAGTCATGCGTTGTGAGGACACACATATAAGCGTAATGCGTTGAATGACATGCTTTGTATGTCAGGGAGTAGCATTGCCATTCTGCCTATGCAATAACAGTTGCTCCTGAGTATACAATGTGCCTGGCCTGCATAAACCCAGCAGCTGAGGATGACATGACGTAAACCGTGCAGCAGCTGTTCCAGCAGCTGTTCCAAGTGCTCGTGAAGACTCAGGACGCTACTGGTTGTGCTGATCTTTCATTGTAGGTCTGCTGAGCAGAATGATGCTTGGGACCAAACAGCTGCGATCAACTGCTGACTGACTTGAAGAGTTGACAATTGCGAGTGCAACACACATTCCTGGCTGCATATTTGGCATGTCTATGCTATATCAATAGGTTTTTGGTTGACAAACGTAGCTTCAGTGATAAATGCATGCTATCTCTCAGCCTTTGCGGCCTGTAAAGTGACAGCAGCAGCTGCATGTGCTTGTGATGACCGAACCCCACCTCTATACACGCCGGATAAGTCCAGCAGCCGCTGCTGAGGATCACCATTGGTCCTCCAGCCGTGAACCGCTCGCTTGTCCTGTACAGCAGTAAGCAACAAGCACAGGGGTTACAACTTCACACACCACGCCATGTCGTCTTGTCTTGCACCGCTGCAAGGGAGGCCATTCGCCGTGCTTTGTGCCGCTGAGAATGCCAAAAACCGTTACTGAACAACCGTGAGCGGAAAGCGCTGTGAAATTGCAAGGATACGTAATGTCCGATAGCACTTTCGTGCAAGCAATGGTCACAGACGAACAGTGCCGAAGGCAATCTACTACACGTCATTCCCTGCTTACTAGTAAGTTGCTTTGGTCGTTGACGAAACCCTTTATTGGCCTTCTGTGACGAACGGGGCTACTGTCGCACACACCACAGGCAAGTAAGCACAGGAACACGGGTACTCGCAGCATTATGCATGTAAGCAGACGTCAGACGTATTATAAGTACAAAAAGCACAACATATGGCGGTTCTCATCAGCAATTCTTAGAGGAATGGCGCAGGCAGCTCAGTAGTATCTCCGCTGAGCTTGCTGGACTCTGGTAACACACAAACAAATAAAAACACAGTAATCAGCAACCAAGCCACCGCTAGCAACCGTTCGTCATTATGCTGACGTTCCCGTCGGTCGGTCTGCACTACTACACGTGGCCGTGGCCATAACTAGTAGGGAGACAGCACGGTGGTTCATCCACGGGAGCAAGCAAGTTAGTGCTGACCAGCCCGCGACACTGCAGTGACTGGCACTTGCTACGCGCGCGCGAACCTGCTGCGTCGACGCCACGTGTACCTGTCTTCCGAGGACCAGACCAAGGATTTTGGCGGGCAGGGACCCGCGTGACCACGTCATCTCACAATGTCTCAGTAATAACACATCTACCTCATCATAGCAGGAGGTCATCGCACAGGCCTGCCACGGATAAGACCCACACTGATCAACCTGCTGTGCATGTGTCATGTTATGCTTTCTTCGCGCTTGCTATGTTTCTTATACACTGACCCCGAGGCAGCCTCGGGCTGTATTCAGTGACCAATGCGACCAATAACATTCGCAATCACTCTGCTCTTTTTGGTGCTATTGAATGCTGCTATTCCAGCCTTTCCCTCACAACAGACAGCACCAACCACAGCAATCCTGGGTCATCTCTCACGTACACCATCACTGCTTCAGGTCCTGCTGTGGGAACCCACTCCTGCTGCTGCTGGGAGAATCCTGCTAGTTTCAGCAGCTGCACAGCAGCAGGATACTGACCAATGCGCCGCTGATACACTGCATTATTGCACCTTAATCTCCTGTACTTTGGTTCATGAGGATGTTGCACTATGCTGCTCAACACACCTTGCACACCTTGTAGGGCTGCTGTGTTGTTGCTGTTGGCCTGCTGCTCCAACTGCTGTAGACACATCTGCACCTGCTGCAGCTTGTCAGCAACAACATCATCAACACATCCTTCAGTCATGTCATTGGCAGCAGCAACGGCAGCAGCAGGCTCCACTGCTACATGCTCCAAATGATCTTCCAGGTGAATTACGCCTGCACATGATGTTGCATCACTTGTGCAAGAAAATGTCTTGACATCTTCCACCGACTGCTGCTGCTGCTGCTTGACAGATTTAAGATTGCTAAGGCTCATGTTGTTGCTGCTGCTTATCACCTTCAGCTTGCTGCACATGCTCCTGTGAACCATGCTGTTGCTGCTGCTGCTGTTGTTGGTGGTGGTGCTGTTGTTGCTGCTGTTCCTCCATGCTGCCCAATTTCCTCATCTGCTCTTCAGCAGCAGCAGTAAAGGGATCATCACTTGGAGAATCATCTTGAACCCAGTCAGCAGCAGCAGCAGCAGCAGCAGTGCTGGGCTGTTCTGCACCAGCCTGTTTCATGGCTTCGTCTACAACAGCAGAAGGGATGGGGCCACTGTCTGCTGCTGCAAGGGATATTGCTTCAAGGACTGACTGTGTATCTGTAACTTGTGGCTGCTGCTGCCAGCGTGTCAATGCTGCTGCTGCTGCAGCTTGTCTTGCAGCCATGAGACTGCTGCCAGCTGCTGTCGACACACCACCAAGTGTGTGACCCTGCGCCACTGCTGCTGCTGCTCCCTGCTGCTGCTGCTGCTGTTGTCCTAGCCAGTGATCATCAAAGACTCCTCCCCCTACCAATGTCCTGCCACCTCTTGCTGCTGCTGCTGTCTCAAAGCTGGCCACCTCTTTCAACAGCTGACTGTTGAGCGCCTTGAAGTTGTTGTCATGATCAGAATAAACCTGAAAGCACATCAAAGTTGAAGACAAGAAGTTCAACATGCAACATCAAACCAAGACATCATCGTGATACATCTTAGCTCCGCAGAACAGCTGACAGCACTTGGAATGATCTTGACGACATCATTCGCAATAAGCCCGTCTGTGTTGCAACCTGCCCCAGACACCTCAAGGTGCTCTTCCTTATCAACACAACCCCCCACCCCTTAACCCTCAGACTCACCATATGTGCCAGTTCATGCATGAGTGTCTCCCTAATCCTGAGGTACTTCCTAAACCCTCTGTAGTCGTCAGTGCGTAACCTCAGGCTAATCTCTTGTCCCTGATTCACATTGTAGCCAAGGATACACACAGCAGACACGCCAACACGACCAGCAGCAGGCATCTCAGACAACAAACCAACCTGAGGGAAGGGTCACAGCAGCAGCAGGAGGGGAGGGCGTGCAACCATTGACAGCAGCAGCAGCAGCAGTGTCAGACATGCATGATACAGCAAAGGATTTGTATGAAGCAAGTCATACAGGCAACATGGCACAGGAAATGAGCATTTACAAAAGCACAAGCTTAACTTAATCAGTTCCACATTACCTTGGTCTTGATCTACAGTTACCCCCGCCCCACTAAGACATCTACTGTCACACACCAAAAGTCACAGCTGCGTTTGGACAGCAAGCATATGTTGATGGCAGTGCCTTGATGTTTGTTGGTGTGTCTCACCTTCCAGTGATGTTGTTTCATGACATGCACCACTGCTGGATCAGCTGCCAGCTGGTGAAGAAGTGACAGGGCAGCAGCAGGAGGAGGAACAGTAGTACCGGCACCAACAGGGAGGGGTAACACCTGGAACCCGCCAAAACAGTGAGCACCTGACATGAATATAACAACAGCAGCAAGAATGGCAGCAGCAGCAGCAGCAGGATATGACACCTTCTGAATCTCCTCACAGATGTGCACTGGTATACACCTTGCATGACCGTTTACTGGTGATTACTTTGTCAGACAAGGTTGCTGTGAATCATGATTTTCCAGAATTGCAACAGCTTATGTACCTACACCTAGATATATGCAATGTGTGATGATGCACACACACACCCATCACCCCTGATCCTTGGTTGTTGAGCTTATTTGCTGTACCCACCTGGTGGCGTGTTGATGTTTCTAGACCTGCTGTTACTCCTAAGCCTGACTTGCTGAGCTTCATGATCAAAATCAGCAAGTCTCAGAGATGCCTCAGCCTGATGACAAAGCAACAGCAGTAACAGCAGGAAATGAACAGGACATGTCAGGTCTGCAGCAGCAGTGGTGTAGACATAGCCCTGATCATTGTTGCTCACCTTTTTGTTGTCCTGCAGATCCTGTAGCTCACTTGTGAAGCTGCCCAGCAACAGACAACGACTGCCAGGGTGGAGACCTGAGAGAAATAGATATATCAGCGGGACAACAAACCACAGACGAGCATGTCAATTGCAATGTTGGTGAGCGGAAGATGATACCGCCGCTGAGTTTGGGCAATAGGCACCAAGGACACAGAATGAGGGTGAGGAAGGTATGGACTGATGACGAACAGCGAGTGCTGCAATTGTTCTTCTAAGCATGTACACAAACGAAAAGCAAGAGTGAGAGTTCTATACATGCATGCGAGCTGCTTGTACTCCTGGTTACCGTAATCATGGTGATGAAGCAGTTTGGTATTGTGAAGTGCCCTGGATGTAACATGAACCTGCTACATGAGCTGCATGACATTAGGCAGTCACCTGCATCTGATAATGGTAATCCAGGTTGCTGCAACAGCTGTACACTGCGTGTCCTCGGTTTGCTTACGAGCACCTTCAAAGTCTCAGGTGCAAGGCCTGGTATACTTTGCTGCAGTGCAGCTAGCAGGTCGCTGCATGTTGCGCTCCCTGGATCAAGGGGTACAGTATGACTTTTGCCTCTGAACTGAATTGAGACAAAATCCTGTGAGGTGGTCATTGCAGCGTTCACACGTCTGTTGTCGTTGTCAAATAGTGCATATGTAGTCCTCGCGATATGTGTTTTTAGCGTGCATGAGTCCGGCGTTGCGCATACCAACTATGTTTCCTGCCTCGCGCCTCTAGCACTTATACTCAATTGGGCTGTGTCATGTAAGGTGCCCGATGCATGGCATTACGCCAAGTGGTGTGCTCTAAGACTTCTCCATGCACGCTGGAATTTGAAAAACCTAATTGATGGTAGTCAATGGTGTTGGTTTGTGTAAGGGAGTTTCTGCCGCGCAAAACCAGCTGGTCACTCCTGGTGCCAACGTACGTGAGGTGGGACCCAGCGCTAAAGATACAACGCTTGTCCGGCACTGTGACCAGCAGCAGGTGCAGGAATTACTGCGTGTAACTTGTCAGCGTCAGTCACTGTGCGACACAAACTCCTGGAACACGGACGCACTGCCAAACATGGGCAAGAAGCTCATACACGCTTCACCTGAGTGCTCTGTACCACGTAGTTTTTGCATCTATGTTAAAGTACTCACAGCGACGTAGGCTGCAGTCAAACAGGTGGCAAACCCTCGACTTCATGGTATTCAGTTGTGGACAGTTATCGTCACACAGCATTTTTACAGCTGAACCTCCATGCTACAGCATCTACGCGCATGCGTTTCAGTCAGAACGGACGTTGATATGTGCAGACGATGTGCGTTGCCAACATGCACATGGATCCAACAGCTCGTTTGCTGCGTGGTAGTAGGTCCACCCCTGTTTAATTGACTCAGCGCAAGAGGTTAGTCATCATCGACCTTCAATAGTAGCAACAGGTGGAGGATGCAGCACATTCAGAGGCCCAGCGCAGCCACTGCGGACAAGCAGCTGTCTCAGCGGCGGTGCGTGAGCTCCCAGGGTGTCCGGCCTCCTGTAAGGCTAAGAGCTGCTGTGGGTACGTCAGTCTGTATGTATGTTGGAAGCGGCTGCTGCTTGATCAGCACAAGTTAGCACAAGGGCAAGGCCCTCATGCCGCAGCAGTTGATGCAGCAACTGATACAGCAGCACAGCAGCAATGCTGTTCACCACACAAGCAATCTACAGCATGTCTGCATGTGCAAAGCTCTGCCCGCTCTTGCAGCCCTTAGTAGCTGTTTTGTATATCTGCTAATCTCCTGCAGCACATGCTTCCAAGAAGTCTAGCAGCAGCAGCAGCAGCAGTCCCTGGTCAACCGGATCGGCTTCTAACAAGAGAAGCGCCAGCAGCGGCAGCAAGAACAAGAGCAGCAGCAGCAGCAGCAAGAAAAGCAGTAAGGCCGCTAAGACTGCCTCAAGCAAGAGTGCAAGCAAGAACAATACCACCAGCAGCAGCAATGGTAGTGGTGTAGTCAGCAGTACCTGTTCATCATCTCCTCCTGCTACTGATGCTTCCCCTCCTCTCCATCAGCTGACCCCGCCCCTCACACCTCAACTGCTGGTGAGTCAGTCAGCAGTCAGCCGGGGAGTCTGGTCTGTGATGCGTGATTGATGCACTGTACAGCAGTGTTAAATCCTTCATAACCTGCTAGAGCAACACACGGCAAGCATCAGTCAACCACACCATCAAGCAACCTGAAATACACCACCAGGAGCAGCAGCAGCGGCAGCAGCACAGTCACTATCAACAATCCTGACTCGTAGTCTCCCACTCTCCTGTTGTTTGTCCCTTCTGTGTGTGTGTCTCTTCCTTTCAGGACACTTTGTCCCCGTGTGAGTTGACTGCTGCTCCGTTGTGGTCCACCTTCACTGGGCACTGTGAGGGAGAGTGGCTGGGACAATATGCAGCATACACACCTTGGGCAGGTGAAAAAGTGTAACAACAACACAGCAGTGGAAATCTCATAAGAGCACTGGCAGCGGCAAGGATGGTGGCCACACTGTGGGCAGCTACTGTACTGCATACTACTGCTTGTGATGAAGACCAGCAGACAATGCAGGAGTTGCATCCTGCTCGGTGTGGTATTCAAATCGCATTCAGCACCAAGATCTTGTGAGTTGATATTATCCAGATGGTGGTCATATGTAACATGTTTTGTTTTGAATGAGAGGGATGACAGTTGTCATAGGCTTTATGTTGTACTGCTGCTGCTGCTGTTTGTTTCATGCTCCAGGTGATCCTGAGCCAGTGTGGGCTGATGAGTCAGGAGCTCAATTGTTGTTTGCTTACAGCAGAACAAGTGAAGACAGACAGATAATCAAGGTCAGCAGCAGCACTGGCAGCAGCAGCAGCAGCAGCAGCAGCAGCAGCAGTGGTGACGGGACAACAGGAAGCGAAACAATGGCAGCAGCAGCAGCAGTAGAGGGCAGCAGTGGTGATGCAGCAGGCCTCAGCAGTTTGTTTGATGAGATGGACCTGCTTGTGAGGTCAACAGTGAGATCTGCTTCAATCAGCAGCCTGATTGGAGGGATGTCAGCAGCAGCAGCAGCGGCAGCACTGGGCAGTGAGGGTAACACTGCAACATCAGCAGGAGCAGCAGCGGCTGACGATGAGAAGGAGTTTATTGCCTACAATCAAGGAGGTGTCGTGGTGTTCAATGGTGGGAGCTACTCAATGGGCCCTGAAGTCATTGGTGAGTGCTGCTACAACTGCTGCTGCTGCTGCTTAGAAAGACAAGTCTCCCAGGTTTTCAAACTTCAGCACAAAAAGCAAATGTTTGCGTTGTATAGCATGTTTGACATCAACATCACCCATGTAGTATCACCAGCTTATATCATCCTGTATCTCCCCGTCAGTAACAGTTGAGACATGTGAAAACTCAGCCAGTCATTGAGAGCTGCAGGCGGATGTCATACTGCTGCTGCTGCTGCTGCTGCTGTTCCTTTGACACTCACATCACTAGATGATTGATAGTTTAGTTCTTTATTTTTCTATTGCTACAGAGGCTCCTGAGGTTGACGAGGAGGATTGGGCTGCTGCTGCTGCTGCTGCTGGCGATGATCAAGATGGCACTTCAGATCCTGATCAGTATCAGCAGCAGCAGGAGGAGCTGTACTCATCACTCCCTTTCTCTACTGGTAATAAACATGGCAGTGGATGACGGGCTAGTCAACTATGTGTGAATATGCTGCCACAGCTGCTGCAGTTTCCAATGACAGACCAAAGATTGTGATGCAGAAGTGTTGCTGCTGTTGTTCTGTGAGGCTGTGTCTGCTGCCCTGCTACCTTCACCACCATGACGCTAGTACAACTTTGTGTGTGTTGTTATGTTGTTACACTGTGTGATTCAGTTGTTATTGAGCAGTGCCTGGTGTCATCTGGTGACAGCCGGCTGAGGCTGGTGGTAACACTGAAACTCAGGCAGCCACCAGAAGATCAAGAAGTTGACGTGGAGGTGAGCAGCAGCAACAAGACACAATGACACAGTAGCTAGCAGCATCTGCTGTCAGTATAGTGTCATATCTGGGCAGCGGCAGCAGTAGCAGCAGCAGCGACAGCAGCAGCACTGTTGTCTACCAACCTCTAACCCTCCTTACATAAACAACAGCTGTCCGATCATTTGAAGCGATGCATAAGCTGCTGCGGCCGGCTGCTGAGGTCGTTTCTCGCACTTGGTGATATCACCCACCACCACTACTGCTGCTGCTGCTGCTACTGTTATGTCGTAATGTGCAGGTTGCTCGTCTGCTGTTATACAAAGAGCATTGGTATGGCACTGCAGCAAGCACCAGTGGCAACATCAACCGGAAAAACAGACTGCTGGACAGGCAGTCGGATGCACCAGCAGCAGCAGCACTCAGCAGCAGCAGCAGCAATGTGTTGTCGCTGCTGCCAAGTCACCAGTTTGATGTCCCAGTGACCAGCCTGAATCGGCCTCAACCTCAGCAGTTGGCTGGCAGTTGGAACGTTTTCTTGGTGACTGCTAATCCAATAACAGAGGAAAACCCTGACACACTGCAGGTGAGATTTATGAGTAATCAAGCAAGGCTGTGGCACCAGATGTAGGTGTACTGAGGTTCAACATGTCACTAACACTCGTGCCATGTGTTTCCTGGCCTGTGGTGGTGTGTTAGCAGTGCTTTACTCTGTTCAAGTAGGGTCAGTCACTGCATTAGCAACGATGTCAGCTGTTGCTGGTTGATCAAGCCTTGATGTGATTAATGGTGATCGTATGTGATTAGGGGCAGGGTCATGATGTACTTCCCCCTCAATGTGTTAACAGCAAGGTGTAGGGCACTGACGTCTATGCTGCTGCTCACGATGCTGTTGTTGTTTCTGCCCTACAGTCCGAGCAGGTGTGGGTGTACACCAGCACAGAGGAGCGGCAGCAGTGGCATGTCCCAGGTATCACCAGCAGTGCAGCCTTGGGCAGCAGCAGCAGCAACACTGGCAGCAGCGCAGCAGAAACTGCTTCTGCTGATGTTCCTGTTGATGATTCTGATGGCTCTGGTGGCTCATTCTGGCTTCCTGGTGGTGCCGTGGTCACACTGAAGATGGTGGATATAGCAGCAGCAGCAACAGTAGCTAGCAGTAGCAGTGGACCACCAGCAGGTAACAGCTGGTCCGGTAGCCCAGAGAGCAATGGTAATGGACAAGCTGCAAACACAAGCAGCAGCAGCAGCAGCAGCAGCAGCAGCAGCAGCGGCACTGGTCGTGGTCTTCTTGTTGGTCTTCATTGGCTGCTTGCTGATGGGAGTTGTGAGTTTGTTGAGCGTCAGTATGCTGCTGATGGTGTCTTGGTGGAGGTCAGACATGGATCAGCAGTGCTGGGGGGATGGTGTGGAGGAAGAGGGTGACGTGACAACTTCACTGAAGGGGATCAGCATATGGTCAGGTCTGGTCATCCTACATTGATGGGAAACAGTCCCCTGTTCTACAGTGTATAGTAGTCATGCAACACATAAGACCCACACCAAAGCTGCATAACCTGCACTGGGGTCAGGTATCTGCCTAGAGATGTCTATATGGTTGTAGTATGTCATCGACATGAGGAGCTTGTCTATTGCAGTGACGGCACACCGCATGGTCTGGACAAACCTGATACTGCATGCAGTTTATGTATGATACTGCCAACCAACGTAGGGGATGGGGTAGATGCTGCACGGCGTTACAAAGAAGCCCGGCATCAACGCATATCTTGCAGTGGCTTGCTCAGGCTGCCAGGTGACAGATTTGTTGCGTGGAGATTTTTGAGGAGTCGGGGACTCCCGGACCGCAGCATAGGCGACAATTCACCTCCTCCATGCTGATAGTGTGTCTTGAAAATGCAACCGGCTGTTGTGCCAAATAATACCTGCCCAAGCCACACTTCGCGGCAGGACAGGCAGGGCACTGGACAGACAGGGAGGTTACTACCCTCCACATGCGTACCATATGCATTCGATCACTTGTAGCAGACGTATGATTTGATATATTGTAAACTTAAGACGGTATGCTGGGTGAAGGCGGTAGAAGCTAGGCAGCAAAGAAATGCTTCTACGAGTATCACATGGGCTTCAAAACACCTTTGGATCGGCCTGTTCTCATTCAAACTCATATGCTATCCAATCTCTATTGCTGATCACTTAGCAGCCTAGGCCAGCGTGCTCGTTCGCTTGCGCATTCGCATCAATTTATCGAACAGCGTTCTGGGCTGGCACAGGAGTCCAGGTATGTGGGTTGGATTGTTTGGTAACACTGTACGACTCGACAGCAACAGTGCTTAGCAGACTGCAAGCCCGAAGTGCGTTAGACATGTGCAACGATTTGCGTGTCAGGCAGGGGTGAGACTTTTGTTGTTCAAAGTGATTACAAGTGTTCATTGTCAGCTGGTGGTTTAGTCCGGATGCACTCGACACATCCGGCAAAGGCACAACGCACTGAACACACGACTGGTGGTCACCTTCGTGTTGCCATACTGTACCCAAGGTGGTTGGATGCATGCTGTAAGCTGTGTGCTTGGATCACGCCCCACTAAACCTGTGTCTTCAGCTTCAGGCACGGTCTCATCTGCGGTCCCTGCTTGCCCACGGCATAGGTGCTTCGTGCTCATTTGCAGGCATAACCAAATCCAGGCCACTACGACTAGTGGAACAAGATCTCCTCAGCTGTGTGCCCGCCCTGATTCATCAGCGCAAAGGTCTGTCTAGCAGCAGGAGCATCGTCTCGGAAGTATTCCAACAACAAGTGCATGGGTGATGGCAGTGCCGTTATGCAACCGGTCATGCTGCTATCAGGCACAGCAGGGAACAGAATGCATTCAATAGAGGGCTATCAGCTTGCAGTAGAGCCCTCTGATCATATAGCAGGAAGCAGCAACATCCTACAGGCGCAAGATAAGCAGCAGGCAGGCCAAAGCAAAGGCAATGGCTGGATGCTCAACGGTTACAGTCTACAGCCTCCAGACACTGGTCAACACCATCAGTCTCAACAGTACATCAACTTCCCAATGACCGCGACTCAGCAGCAACTGCAGCAATTTGAGTTTCCGCGCAGCCTTCAGCAGCAACCAATCGGTCAGACACAAGCACAACTGGGCGCACAGATGGCAAGTCTGCATGCAACGTTTGGTTTCCAACAGCCACAGCAGGAAAGTTACAGCGCTGAGCAGCTACTTCAGGAACAAGCAGCTGTGCAGCGAGTCAAAGCGGCAGTAGTTGCAGCTGGCTACCCTGCGCAGCAGCACAGAGTGTCAACAGATGGACAATGGTTTGGTACTGCTGCAATCAAGCAGCCAGAGCATCAGCAACAGCAGCAGCAGCACCATCAGCATGGCGCTGTTTCTGCACTGAGGCAAAACCTCTTGCAACAGCAGCAGCAACACTTCCAACAGCAGCACGAGCAGCAGCAGCAGATCATGCTTGATCAGCAGGCTGTGAGGAACATGCTGTCAATACCAAGCAACTTGGCACAGGCTGGACAGTCAGCCATGGCAAGCAGCAGTCGGCAGCAAGCTGCCACCAGCAGTACAACGGCACCAAGGGCCATGGACCCATCCAGCAGCAAGCAGCACATCAGCAATAGCGGCAGCAGAGACAAGGGTGCCCCCAGCAGCAACCTGACAGCCCGTATGACTGTTCAGCTTGTATCCACCTACACCAGGTGTACACCACAGGCAGCAGAAGCTGCTGGGGGTGTTCCTCAACCTCTGCCCCGCAGGGTGCTCACCAAGCCCGGTGTGGGGGTCAAGAATGATGGCTGGGATAACGATGCCAGTGATCTAGTGCTCTGTACACAGGTAAGCTCCAGGCTTTGGTTTGGGTTATGGCAAGCCGTTGAGGGTGTGGAGTTGCCATTCTGGTGTGCAAAGCGTCAGCTTGGCAACCCAGCATATGCTGCTGTTGACCGACCTGAAGATCGCCCACAAGTTTGTTAGCGATCTTGCATTGCAGAGTGCTGCACTGCGTCAAACTTAGTTTGTGCTTGTTGTGTGCCGCAGGATGTATTGGTAAATGCTGCTGGTCAGCGGTATGTGGTCCTGGACATGCTGGGCAGCGGCACATTTGGCCAAGTGGTATCTTGTTACAGCGAGTCTGAGGGCAAGCCAGTGGCAGTCAAGGTAGACTACATGATGTCAGCGCTGATTACGAACCAGTCTGACAGCAGCGTCATAGATATGCCTCATGGCACTGCTCATCTCCATGATGGCTTGTCAAGCAAGCTATAAAGCCGTTGTGTCTGTCAAGGCAGTCGGCAGCACTTTGGCCACATGCAGACAGCAATACGCAATGTTTAACTCACTCTGTTCCTTCCTTTGTGCTGTGCGGCTCAATCCAGGTCATCAAGAACCAGCCGGCCTACTACCACCAAGCCAGGGTTGAGGTCGGCATCCTGCAGCTTCTCAATGGTCGGTGTGACCCTGACGATGTCCACCACATCGTGCGACTGCAAGATGCGTTCCTGCACAAGAGACACCTGTGCCTGGCTTTTGAGCAGCTGGGCATCAACCTGTTTGAACTGCTGAAGAGAAATGGGTTCAGGGGAATCAGTCTGGGACTGCTGAGGTTGTTCCTGCAGCAGGTAGGGGCATCAGGAGGACAGCATGCAAGGGGGCTGCTGATTTGTCAAGCAGCTGCAGGGCGGTTAGAGGCCACTAAGTCGGTTGTTCGCCCATGTTTAAGGAACATTTGACAGTCATTAGCTGTGTTGTAGCTGCTTCCAGTCACCAAATCATGGTGCAGAGGCTTTGTTTGCTTCAGCTGCATGCTGTTGATCCGAGGAACAGCATCAACCCACACCATTATTGTGTCCTGCCCTGCAGATTCTTGATGCTTTGATTGTTCTGCGGGAGGCGTCCATCATTCATTGTGACCTGAAGCCGGAGAACATCCTTCTGGCGCCCCCTACAGCTTCAGGAGGTGCACTGGGGAAACTCAAGCTCATAGACTTTGGCTCAGCCTGCTTTGAACGCAGAACAGTCTACAGCTATATACAGAGCAGGTTCTACAGGTGGGCTTGCTGTACCAGGCTGGGAGTGAGGACATCTAACAACAATTTCTCTACCATCTATTGTAGTGCTCTGGCTGCAGGACAAGCAGTGTGCTGCTGTTCTTGGGTGTATCGTCATCATGTTGGGTTCAATGTCGGTGTGTTCGCATCTGTTGTTTCAGCGCACGCGCTGCTGTCCTGCACCAGCCTTCGATGATGTTTGATTGCCTGTGAGTCACTGCAAAGCATAGTTTACTCTTTGTCGATGCGGTGTATTTCATGTAAATGCCCGGCAGTTCATGCAACCCATTGCTGGTGGTGTTGTTTGTTTGTGCTCTTTGTCCTGCAGGTCCCCCGAAGTGATGCTGGGTCTCAGCTACACTGCCTCCATCGACATGTGGAGCTTTGGCTGTGTGGCTGCAGAGCTGTTTCTGGGCCTGCCACTGTTCCCAGGTAAAGACAATGCAAGCAACACACACATCAGCCACCATTCTGAGGGAACGTTGTGTTCATGATTGAATCTCCTCCACTGCTCTCTGTACCGGACAGCAGCGTGTGTGCTTCAAACGCCTGACGTCATTCAAAAGACAACACTCAGACCCCGGGGCGCGGGGGAGTTGCTGGGGCTTCCCTCAGCCCCTGAAGTGCTCTAGTCATGCATTGTGTCACCCGTTGTGCTGTGTCTGATTAGGTGCTAGTGAACATGATCTCATGAGCCGCATCATTGAGTCTCTTGGTCCTCCTCCACCCTGGATGATGGCAGCAGCAAAGAAAACTAATGCATTCTTTAAGAAGGTGTCCAGGACATCACAGCAACCAGGAGCGTCAGCAGCGGTTGATGCAGGTGATGGGGCAGTGTATGTCCTGCACACAAAGGAAGAGTTTGAGGCAGCTAATGGGTGTCAGGTAGGTGAAGCAGGGTGGATTTGTGCCACAGCAGCAGCCAGATAGGACATGTGCTGAGCTTGCAAGCTGTTTGGTCAGCAGTGACACAGTTAGAAGCCCCCGTAGTGAGGAGGTATACAGGTTGCATGACAAGCAATATTGCCAGCAAAGCATGCTTCTATCGCGATAGACGATCGCCATGCATGTGCTTTGATGATATCAACAAGAACACGTGCATACCCCAGCAGCTGCTGCAGATGTAGAGAGTCTATCACGTACTAGATGACAATTATTGTATCCACAGGCTCCTGCCGGCAAGCGCTACTTCAACCACACGCGCCTTGCTGACATCATCGGTCATTACCCCTCCAAACAAGGTGCCACTGACGCAGAGGAAGCTCAGGAGCGCAGGCAGCGTGAAGCACTGCTGGACCTCCTGCTTGGTGTGTTAGATCTAGACCCTAAAACACGCTGGACACCTCGTCAAGCCATCAAGCATCCATTCATTACAGGGGAGCCTTTCACTGGCCCATACCAGCCAGCTGCAGACAGCGCTCCTCAAGCGATACACCACCACCATCACTATCATCAGCACCACCATCAACGGCATCACGGTCAACAGCAACATTCAGGAATAGCAAGGACTACTCAGCAGCAGTTTGCTGCTGCAGCAGCAGCAGCCGCTGCTGCTGCAGCAGGAAGCTACACTGCAGGTCAGGAGCAGCTTGTAGGATCCCTGGGTGGTGCTGATGGTGTTGTGAGAACGACTAGAACAGGACCAGTGGCAATGCAGGCGCACAGCGCGGCACATCATCAACAGCAGCAATATGCTGCTGCTGCTGGCATGTTGCAAGCCACCCCTCCTAGCAGCTTTGTAGGCGGTCACAGTTTCCCCACTGCAGGTCCCGGCAGTTTTGTTGCTGGGTCCACCAGTCAGCTGCTGCAGTACTCGCCTGCAGCTGCACAGGTTCATGCTCGCGCACATGCCATTGCTATGGCGGCCCTGCAGCAGCTGAGCCCTCAACTGGGCAGCAGCTTCCAGGCACCTAATGCAGCACAACTGTTGGGCAGTAGTGTCAGTAACAGAAGCACTGGCAGCTACATGTCCACAGGAGGTGAGGGCAATTGAGCGATGGCAGTTGCTACTTTGCGACCTGACTGCTTGAGCAGTTCCTTCAAGCGTTTGTAGATATGTCAAGAGACCCTCTTACTACTGGCCTCTGCCTGCCTCTGGTGGTTTGCTGTACCTGTCACAGCTCTTGGCAGCATTGGTGAGTCTGTCACGGGGTATGGCATGGCTCATCTGCATGCATGTACGCGTGTGCGTTTGTCTGCAGGCATGAGTTTGATGCAGCAGCAGCAGCAGCAGCAGTCACCTCATTACAGCAGCAGTCTCAGTCCTGCTCGGCCACTCATTCCTTCTGGTAGGAGTTCAGGATCAGCATCAGCTTCACTGCGGCAGCAGCAGCAGCAGCAAGCCACAGGGATGGTTACCAGCCCCAACCCTTCAGGTCGTCAAAGCTTCACTGGTGGGACACCAGGCAGCAGTGAGAGGCAGTCAGCTGCAGTCACTGCCGGTGCTACTGTAGGAGAGCTGCTGAACAGCAGCGGCAACATGGCAGCATCCTTCAATCATAACCTGCTGATGTCACCTGTCAGCCCTGCTCATGTCAACAACATGGCGGCAATGATAGCAGCAGCTAGGAAACAGCAGCAGCAGCAGCAACAGCAAGCAGCAGCTGCTGCAGCCATGGCGTCAGGCATGGTGAAGGTGAGCCAGCAACAGATAGTGGCTGTGCATTGCTTACATGAGAGTTGTCATCTGGTCAACATCAGTATATCAGAGAGAATCTGGTGTGACTAGTGTCGTTTGAGAGGTTGCGCAGCTTGGTGCAGGTGCATGTGAGCCAGTTGTGATCATTAATCCTGCATGACATGTGGCTAAGCACTTGTCTGATGCGATGTATGTTTGCTTATCTCAGGGCACCACACTTCAGCAGCGTTGGCGTGCAGCCATGGATCAGGCTGGCCCCTCAACATCAGGCATCAACATGCAGTTCAGCCATAACCAGCAGCAGCAGTATGGTGCTAGCTGGCAGCAGCAATCTGCTGTGGATCTACTGGGCCAGTCTCTGGCGCCAGCAGTGGACACAAGTATGATGCTGCAGTGGCAGCAAATTCATCAAGCACAACTGCAGCAGAACACAGCAGCAGCAGCAGCAGCTGCCGCACTAGCAGCCAAGGCTGCTGAGGCAGCTGCCGGTGGCAGTGGTTTCATGGGCCTCGACTCCTCAGCTGCTAGTCTGCCAGGCTCGGCCAGGCTGCATAACACGGTTGGTAGCGGCGGTGTGCTTCCTGTGAATTTCAGGGACAGCAGTGGTGATGGTGCTGTGATGAGCGGCAACCAGGGTCTCAGACAGATACGGCACAGCAGCAATGGCGGTGCTAGGAGAGTGGCCAGGGTCAGCAGTGCAGATGACGTCATGTTTGTTATGGAAGAGGGTCCCAGCAGCGGTAGGTCCAGCAGGCAGCAGCAGCATGAGGACCAGCTGCAGCAGCAGCGGTCGCCTGGTTCTGCAGTACTGCAGCAGCAGCAGCAGCATGGCCCGCAGTTGGCTGTTCGTCCTGAGTTGATTGCCTCCAGTCCCTTGGAGCTGTGCCCAATCGAGGAGCAGCGTGTCAATTTGTTTGATGGTACCGGGCAGCCTGCTCAAGCCCAGCAGCTGCCAGCTGACTCTGGCCTGCACGCTGTGCTGCAATCACAGCAGCAGCAGTATCGGCAGGAGGCTCATGATGATCTTGAGCTTCAAGAAGAAGAGCTCATGTGTGAGGAACATCCTGGTGATTGGAACCCCCTTTACACTGATGAGCAGTTGTTGGAGGAGCACAGCTCACCATCACCAACAGCAACAGCAACAGCACCAGCACTGCCGGCCACTGCTTTGGGTGTAGGACACAGCGCTGGGCTGTTTGCTGCTGGGCCTGGTGCTTTGGTTGGAGCAGCTCCAGCTGCTGCGCAAGCAAACTTGACTGCAGTACCAGCACCTGCTGTTGTGCCAGATGCCGGTGGGCTGCACAGCAGGAACCGCCGAGGCAGCTTGTTACAAGTGCGGTGTATGTCTGTTGAGCTCCCTGACATGAGTGATGGTGATGGTTGTGCTGTGATGGCTGAACCTGTTGTTGCTGGTATGGATGTTGTCCGGCCCAGTGTTGCTGGTGGCTCAGCTGGCAGCACACCTGATGAGGAGCTGGAGGTCACACTTGGAGCTCACTGGAGCTTCAGACCTCCACACAACCTGATGCACAACCCTGTGCACGTCCAGCAGCAGCAGCAGCAGTATGAGCTAGCAGCAGCCCAGCCTGCATTGCTCTGGCCTGGAGCTGCTGCAGCTGCTGGCACCAGTCAGTCTGCTGGCAACCTGGGGTATCAGAACGTCAACAGCAGCAGCATGGGCCACGTAGCAGCACCAGCAGGGGATCAGCAGCAGTAGAAGGGAAAGGAGTGGGTGGGTATCTGCCGGCATGAGCTATTATATTGGATGCATCACACAGCAATCAAGACTGGGTGTAAACAAAGCACCACATCAGCAGTAGTGAGGCAGGAGCAGGTAGTGTAGGTTGACAGCAGTGTAGGTCAGCACCAGCCTAGATAAACATCCATATATACCACCCACTTCCTGAGGACATGGGACGCCATCTTGCTGTGCTTTTTGCCATAACTTCTGCAGCTTTTGAGGCGATGCTAAATTGTCCCCACCAGCAGTGGGGTGTTGTGGATGCTTCTAGTTGGTTGTGAAGGCCAGCGGCTAGTCGTGCATGTTCAGAACAGATGCAGGCCTTTGGTCTGTGTCGTCAACGTTGTGTTGCCCTTGCTGGTTGTAGCTCGCGCTTGTACATTGCTTTAGATGTCACTGAGTGGCCATCTGGTTCTGTTGTTGGTGATATGTTGATTTGTCAATGTGCTGTTGTCATTGGCGGTATGTCACTCTGTGTGTGTGCTGTGGGTACAGATTACCAGTTGTCATGTTAGAGTCGTCCCTGCCAGAATCGTCCCTGCCATCTGAAGAAGCCGGTGTGCTGCGTTTGGAACCCATAAAGCTGCTGCATCTGGGTAGCAAGTGCTTTTGTCTGTTGTTGCCTTTTGTGGTGGGGATACAGTCAAGGGCTCCTTGATAGCTATTAGTTGGGGTCAGGTGGTCATCATGATGGCATCAGTGGTGACAGCCAAGGCTGTCTGCATCCATCTAGGTTCTGATCAGAATGACAAGGAAGTGCAGCCCCTTGTGCATGTCTTGGCTCACAACCTCTGATAGACAGCAACATGTGTTGATCTGCGGGTGCATCAAGCGCAGTAGAATCTTTTTCGATTTTCACCAGGTCTGCATGCATGCAAGT
>LWCB01001658.1:0-10715 GCA_001630525.1 Coelastrella sp. M60 | reverse complement strand
GGTGCGAACAACACTGAGGCCAGCAACAAACCCATGAAGCGCAGCTGCTGTGGATCTGGCAGCAGCGGCGTAACAGTTGCAGCCGATGGTGGTGATTGTGGTGCTACAGGCCAGGGCAGCGGCAATGCAACTCATTCTCCTGCTCAGACAGTGTCGATGTCTCCCCGGCCTGTGGTGTATCCAGGCTCTCCTCTTGTTCAGCGGTCGCCCACACCTCCTTTACCAGCAGCTCAGCATGCGGGCCTGGGCCAGAGCAGTGCTCTCTACAAGTCCCAATCTCCTGATGCAGCTGCAACAGCAATACAGAGCTGTGCTGTGTCATATCCTGCATTGCTGCTGCAGCGTCTTGGGCAGCTGTTAGTGCCACCTGGGGAGATGCCAGGAGAGATTGGCCTGCTGTTCACAGGTATGGACATACATGGTGATACAATGCACTTTCTGCAGTCAGCAGCTGTCTTTACTGTATGATTTGATGCCAGAGACCAAGTGAAGTGCATCAGCTGGTACTGTGTGGGTACAGCATGGCTTCTGACACCACTGGCTGACTCTGCTTGCTGCATCATGGCTGCAACCGTGCATCCCTGTCGCGGTCTGCCCTATTGCTGTGTCAAGGTTGATAGTTGTTCACCAAGCACCTGCCTGGTTCACCCAGGAACCATCAACACTTCGGGGTGTGCTGCACTCACCATAGCAGGTTGACACTCAATCAGACCTCCGTGTACGCTTTGCTGATTCGCAGGTGCTGACAAGCTGGCTGTGATGGATGGCCCTCTGTATCCACATCAGGGTGGCTTGGCTTTCATATCGCGGCCATCTAAGGTCCATGTGCTGCTGCTGCAACGGGTAAGAGGGTACCCCCGTGCGCATTTGGTAATATGCATGCTGATGGGAGCTGCAGCCCTTTTTGCGTACATAATCCGGGACTTCATGCGGGTACCCTCCTGTGAGCCGTAGTTTGCAGTTTGTATAGCAAGCATGTGTGGCCATGTCTGGTCTGTCAGCAGCCCACACCAGTCAGTGCTCATCACATGTGTGCTGCTATTGTTGTTCTGTGTAGGTTGAAAGTGTATGGCTGCAAGAGTTGGGAGCGCAGTTACCTGGTTTTGCTGCTGTTGGACCTTGTTTAGTAATCAAAGGAAAGCAGCCTGCTTGTGGGCTATTACCTGCTGCACATCTCACAGACAACCCTCATGTGCTCATACCTTTAAGGGCAATGTCGAAGGTAAAGGGGAGCTGCACCGCCATTGTTGAAGCACAAATTTCCTGCTACTTGGTCTTGACCTCATCAATATGCATAGCAATTCATCTGCAGCTCGTTCCTCAGTCGTGTATACTTATTGTGTGGTGTCGGGAGTTTTGCCTATTTCTACTTATCAGTATGGTCAAGTAAACCATTTTTGTGTTGCTGGGTATGGTTCCAGGTTTGTCGCGAGCACTGGGTGACAGCAGTACTTCCAGCCTGGCAGTCTGCTGCAGGTGTTGTCAGAAACTCTCAGGGGGCAGCTGCACCATGGCCAGTGCCAGTAGAGCTACAGCCAGCTTACAGGTGGGGAACATGGCTTGTTGCAGGTTTGCACAATGGTAGTGCTCACAGACCCGCATGTAGCAATGCATCTTGCAGAGTGCAATGCGCCTGTGGGGCTTCTGGCAGTGGATTGCAGCGATTGCATATCATGAGCCTATTTGTACACCTCGTGTTACAACGCATGACACTATGGAACACAAGTGCAAGGTCAGCAGTCCGCTGCGGCCGATGTAACACCAGTCACTCAGTTTAGGCATGTGCAACATCAACTTTCAGACAATTGCAGCGTCTTGGTGGTGGCCTCTACTCATTCAACGTTCTGTTTTCTTCCTGATGGGGCAACTAGTAGCTATGAAGGCCGTGTGGGTGCACACTCACCAACATTTACAAATGACTTCCTTGCAGGTATTGGCTTCAGGGCGCCCGCAAGCGCTACATGGTCCTGCAGCCAGATGAGGTCATGGAAGCATTACTGCTGGCCATGGATAAGCCTCGTCAGCCGCAGGACACTGACATGCATGACGCCTCCGCCATTGCAGCTCAGCTGTGAGAAAGTGGTGCAGCTGGAAGGCATCAGCAGTATCAACCATGAAAAGCAGAGGTGACAGTTGGAAACATACAGTTGAGCAGAGAAGCTATTGACTGTTGTGTGTGGTTGTCAGGGTTCTTATTTGACAGATTGCAGATGCACTCTCTGCCATTTGTGAATGATGAAGTATAGGCAATCATGCTTTATGTGGCAGACTGCTGTGGTTGCTTTTGACTATGTAGTCTGTTATTGATGAAGCGTTGTGCATGAGCAAGGAGGCACAGTTGTTTGACCATGAACACGGAGGCACAGTTGTTTGACGGTTGACAGCAGACACTCAGGTCAGTCCAATGACACAGGTATGCCTGCTGCTTGTTGTCAGGAGACCATATATTGGTTGCTGTACTGTTGATGTATTTCTCACACTGTTGATGATTGGTATCTGCTGTAGTGATATGTCAATCAGCTGAGTTGTTGGCCTACGGCTCTTTCTGTGAAGCGTGATGCAACTGATATCTGAGTTTCTGCCTGTGCTGGATACTGCGTCACTGCTTGCTGGGCGTAGGTTCGTGTGCATAAACTGCCCATCATCAATACTGTTGAGCATAGGTACGCGATGTTATTGTTGGTTGTATGTTTGTTGGTTCTTCAGCAGCAGGGATGGGGGGGTGTTGGTTTCTTCAGCAGCAAGGATGTGGGGCTGGTTTTGTTGCAGCACCATCATGTTCATGCAAACAGCAAGTGTCAACTTGTGACAATAGGTCGACCTTGATATGTTTGGTTTGTTATGATAAAGACCTATATGGGCCGACTCTGGTTTGCTGGGAAAAATGCTTTCTCATGATCATCTGTAGTAAGTACGGGCACAACTATGTTTGCTTATGCTTATGTGATGGGATGAGCATTGTAGATGACAGCATGCATGGGTATCCCTGCAACAGAGGTGTTGTGAGAAAACAAAAGGTAGTTTGTTGTATGCGGTGTTCAAACCAGTTGACTCTTGGTCTCTCCCAGCGTCAGTCATCGTACAAGCTATTGCTCAATGGTGCGAGGCATCATGGCAATAAGCTGGTACATGTTGCTTTTTGGTTTATCACTTTGATACGCTGTATAGGGGGCTCATGTGTGAGGCTGGATGTTACCGCTGTACATGACTCTATGGCACTTTGTGTAATCTGTTGTGCATGCTTTATGCCAGTGTTGCAAATGCCGAGATAAGCCTTCTGCACGGGCAGTTACCCGGAAGTGTCTATGCAGCAACTTTTTTCTCGGTTTTTTGAAGGTGTTGGTGCTGATGCTGAGATTGTCTGCACTGTGAAGGTGATATTTGGTCCGTCTGGTGCATGCAAATAGAATTCCGGTAAACCAACCTACCAGCACGCCATATGATATGAAGCTCTGTCTGCGACCCTGCGGCAGATCACACACGCCACTTACCCGATTGTACCGCTTTTCACTAAGCCAACTTGTTTACTAAGCTTTTGATCTGGTGCAACCGCTCGGCTGTCACTCTGCGACCCGGGGCCCGGGCCCGGGCAATCATTGAAGTTCCTGCATACGATAGTGCGATTAACTTGCCGAGCGGCCTCTTTGACATAGAGAATGTATTGCTAATGCAAGTCTTGAATGACTGTATCGGCTGTCAGATGAACGAGTCCGGAAGTCAGCTAGCGTGCTGCAGTCCGCAATAGTTACCCCGCCTGCTATGAACTGCAGGTACTGGGTCCTCAGGGAGTCTAGCGCTTGCGTCATCCTGTCATTCAAGCAAGGCTGCCTGATTCCTTCATCCCACAACTTTTTTTGGAAGATACTGATTCATGGCCGCCGGCAGATGCCAGCCTGGCATATATCCAACAAGATCAGGCATCAAACACGTGTCCCTGCACTGCAAGATGCCGCATGTATGACCTCGCAGTCATCGCTATAGCGGAGCTGAGCGGGCATGACTTGCACTCAAATCAGGACAGGGACCAATTGGCCTTATTGTGATATGATAGCCCGGACATATCACAAGTACCCTCTACTAGAGGTAAAGCTGTAGGTAAGCTGGTAGGTAAACCTCGTTTCCCTGGGATGCCCACAGGAATCTTGTAGTATGCCAACCGCATCACAGAAGTAAGCACAGCACGTCACCCAGCAGCACAAGTCTATGAGCCTGGTATTAACTCTTTCCTACGGGCGAGTTACTTCATGTAACTTTCAATTTGAACGCCTTATGCACAGCACACATGCAATGAGCCACATGTGTGTGTTCACAACAGCAGCAGTGAAGCCTTCATGATCTGGGAAAAATCTTTTGAGGACATCGGCAGTTCTCACCCGTCTTCAAGCAGCCTGCACTGAATGTCATGAAACTTTCCAGGCTGGCTTGCAGCAGCTTGAGTCGATACACCGCTGTTTCGGTGTTGCTGGTAGGGCATGTACCAGCTGTTGTTGAACACCACAACTTCTGAAAAGTGCCGTGTAGTCCAGTCTAGAATGACATGTCACTTGTTTGCACACCCAAGTTCAAAGTTGCGGGCAGCTGTGGTGTCACTTACGAGGCATGCAAAACAAAGTTGGCCATGCAATGTGTAATCTGCCAATACAGCTGTGTGTTTGCATGGCAGCAGCAGAATGTACCTCAATGCAGTACTGGATGACTAAAGAATGTACATGCACATGCAATGGAGGGTTCTGCTGTGTCTGAAGAGGCTGCTGCTGGTTGTGCCTTGTTTCTTTGCTGAATCCAATGGGTAGCAGGGCATGCTGCTCCGAGTTGCTTGATGCTCTGGTGTCAGCTTTCTGCTATGCTGTTCAACACGGTCATTGACTGGACAGGTGGGCAGCATAGTAGTCAGCAAAAGCCACGTCAAAAGATAAACAGGACATCGTGAACCATACCGCTGTGTATGCTTGCAGATTGTGGACTGATCAGTGCATGTAAAGGCTGGACTCTGGCAAACTTTAGGAGGAAAGCAGCTCACGCAGAATCCGGCCCACTACTAGCCAGGGGCATCATATGAAGAACATTGCAAACGCTGGTACTTGCATTTTGTCTACCCTTAGCGCATGCAGTAGCTCTAGAGGCAACGACGTGGCTGAAGCCACTAGCAAGCATACTTGCAGAAGGCAGAACACTGCTGCTTAATGCCCTTAAGCGGCTATTAGCACTGCCTCACCAAGTGCAGCAAGCTTTCACAAAGTGCGATCGCCCCAATACGTTTCATTGCGCTAGATGTGTCTTCTGTCAAGGCGTCCTGCCCCCTTTCATGGCCTGTGTTGATATGACAGGACTTCTGTGTGTGCAGGTTAGCGGCCAATGTTGAGCCAGCTAGAGCAGCGCCAGCAGCTATGTATGAAGTAGATAAACACAACACCAGAAGATGTATGGGAGCAATCAAACCGCATGTTACCATGGGTATGCAAGAGGTCGCGCCAGTTGCTCTGCAGCTACAGTATGGCCAAGTTTCGCTTTGAGGCAGGCACGAAGTCGCGCTACGCTTTGCTTTCAGACAATAAGTTGGCGCTCAGAACATCCCTGATCGGTGTGCATACGCTGTAACACAGGTTTAGAGGGAGGGGACATTCAATTTGACCTTTAAGTTGGCGCTCAAAACGGGACCGGCACGGCAACTTATTGCAAAGCTTACTATCGCATGCTCATATTTCCGTTGGGTGGACTCCACGCATACAGGCAGCGTGTTCCTTCGGCCTTGCACGCTTTCTTTCGGCTTATTGCACAAGCTTTCTTCGCTACACAGAATTCACAATGAGCTACAGAAAAAGCGTTGTAGCAGCACGTCGGGACAAAAAAGCAGGTCGCACTGGAGGTGATGCAGACAAGCGGGAGCATCCTAGTACAATGATGGGCATGATGCCTATGTATTTGCTCTTACCAACACGATCCTTGTGGTTCCAGGTCTCACCGAAGAGCAAAAGCAGGAAATCAGGGAGGCGTTTGACCTTTTTGACACAGATGGCTCAGGAACCATTGACGCGAAAGAGCTCAAAGTAGCCATGAGGTATGCGTTGCCACCAAACAAAATTACGTTCAATAGCTTGAGATGATTCTTGTTACAGCTTCTGCGCAGACGCTGCTCGCCGTGTCGCACAGCAGACTCACGCTGATGTTGACTTCCTTCTGCAGGGCGCTAGGTTTTGAGCCCAAAAAGGAGGAGATCAAGAAAATGATCGCAGACATTGACAAGGACGGCAGGTAAGCAGTGTGTAGATATTTGTACAGCAACCATTGCTTTACTCCCCCTTGACCACCAGGTGCAAAACTTGGTGTGGTGGTATGCCACAGATGATTGCAAAAGGTTCACAGCAAAGCGACAGCTAAGGCACCGCACACTGACACTGCCATCCCATCCTTTATGCTGCAACTTATGCTTGCCCACATTTGTGCGTTGCTGCTGCCGCTGTAGTGGTACAATTGACTTTGAGGAGTTCCTGCAGATGATGACATCCAAGATGGGTGAGCGAGACTCAAGAGAAGAAATCATGAAGGCATTTAGGCTCTTTGATGACGATGAAACAGGTATGATCAAGTACTCTCCGTCCTCCCATGTCTTCAGATCTTGTCCAGATCTTGGTGAGCCGGACAGTGATGTGTTTCTCCAATCCTACTTGTCTGGTTTGCTAATTGATCATCTCTGTACGATTCATTCTGCAGGGTTTATCACTTTCAAGAACTTGAAGCGAGTGGCAAAAGAGTTGGGGGAGAATCTGACTGATGAGGAGATTCAAGAAATGATCGATGAAGCAGACAGAGATGGGGATGGGCAGGTCAGCGAGGAAGAATTCTTCAGAATAATGAAGAAGACCAGTCTCTTCTGAGCTGCAAGAATAGTTCAAACTTGTGTGTTGGTGGAATCAAAAGCACTGGAGAGCTGTGTGTTGTACGCAACTCCCCTTGTTTCACTAGTGATGATGTGGCACTTTCACATAGCATTGGTGGCTCTTACTGATTTGTTGTAGCAGTTCAGCAGGAGTTGCAGCCGGCTGATCTGCTGCTGGGTGCGTTGATGAAATATGTCTGGGACATACAAGCTATGTCGTAGTGCATCAGCTTGGAAAACAGCAAGTACATTGCTCGCAGTAGTGCTTGCAAAGGCAATTGCCAGTTGAGCAGGCCCTGTATACTTTTTTCTCCCACCATGGCATTGCCCAAGCAGCACAAGTTTGTGGTAACATGCCAAGCTGGTAGTGGTTGTTCTGCATGTGTGCATGAGATCTTGTCTGACAGCATGTGTGTTGTTTCAGCTTACGGGTACCACCTACAGTCTGCTTGTGCCAAGGGGGGTGATGCAGCGGCAATGCAGAGCATTCTAGCATGTGGTTTATGATTATAGTGCCTTGCATAGAGCATGGTAATGTAGTATCCAGCTATTGCTAGCTATTTTGCTAGCTGCGTGGCTGCCACTGGTAATCTTTGGCACAGGCTGCCACTCTTAGAGCATGTTACCAGCTTCACTGGGCAGGATTCAAGCCCATCATGCAAGGGTGATTACAATGAGGTGCCCCTGACGTCAGCCATTGAGGTCACCCAAGTAGTGAATGCTAGCATCAGCAACGTCTTAGGATGATGCATGGCCAAGGCTTGGCTCAAGTGTACCAGATCGGTGTGCAACTGCATATGCATTGCTGCATATACCTGCAAGCGGGGCCTAGGCACCCATTGGGCCCGCCCGGCGTGATTTGTGTTGTGCACCCACTGAACCAAGCAAACCCGCTCCGGCCAAACGGCCCTTGGGCATACGACTCCCTGGGGGATATGCAATGGAATGCCAACAGGCTCTCTCAGAGAGCCAAGATCATGGTCAACCCACTGGTTGCTGGGATCAATTCTGAATTCCATATACAAATCAATTCTGAATTTCATATACAAAGGCTTTGCTGCCGTAGCAAACGCAAGTTACCTTTACTTTTCTGCATGATTCAAATCTCCTTTCATACATGAAGATCTGAAAACATACTCTCCTTGCCAACTTGATAGTCACCGAGTACGGTGCAGTACACTAGTGCTGTGACGGCCTGCACCGCGCCCCACATGCTGTCATGGGGTGCTTTGCTCACTGCAACTGCTTGCAAGCATCAATCGATACCCATGAGGCGCGACACGAGACTCGAATTAAGTAAGTGGCCCGTATGAGAGACCCAACAATAGCAGACTCATTCAATGAGTCTGTGCGCAGTGCACATAGATCCTCAGTAAAAAACATCCCGGATGATCAAGCTGATCGGACCTGCTTGACCAGAGCATGCAAAATGAGCAACCACGATGATCAAGTTAGTATGTAAATATACCTTGGTAGCCTTTGGAAGTTTACTCCTCTAGATCTGGGAGTGTTTCAGCAGCCTAGGACTCACACAGTCCCGTAACTTGTCTATGCTGGGTAACAGCGTAGCTTTCCAAGCAAAAGTGTGACACTGCGACATGCCAATGACATTTCGGTACCGACGGTTAGCATTCAATTGAGTCAGCATACTCCGGCAGCCGAACACCGGGGATGTTCTGGTGGTACCAAACCAGCACTGCTGCTTCCAGCGCCCGGTGACCATCACCAGCGGCTGGCAAAGCACAGGGTACTAGCTAGGGTACTATCATAGGCTATGATAGGCTAGTGCTTGCTGGTAGTCACTATACGGTATTCTTAGCGTCCATGTACATGCGCCCCCAGTTTCCGGCCTTCTCAAGAGTCACACTGTCCATAACACTTCCAAGTGCACTGGAGACCATCTCTGTGGTGAGCCTGGTGCCATTCGCCTCAATGCGGAGGTATCCGTGGGACAACCTGATTGTCTGCAGCAGCGCCAGCAACAACACGTCATCATGTTAGAAGCCCAATTACAGAGTGATTGGGTGGGCTTGCAAGCCCAATTGGTCAAGCTGTGGTGCATGCATTTATTGAGCCAAGGATCAGGTGGGTAAGGCCAATTTTTTTCAATCCCAAGATTCGAACCAAAGCAGTCACTGCCACTGTGGCAGTCACAGGCTCACAAGCCTTGTACACTGCCAGTACAACTACCAGTTTTGCGGCAAAACTGCAGCGATCATAGGCGGCTGAAGCTTACTGCATACCCACCTGCCAGATGTTCGCTGGATGTGTCTCAATGTTTGTACTCAGCTCGTACCCGCTGTTGCCGATTGCCAGATGCACAGGTGCACTAATGGATGCATCCACTGTGGTGCTGCCACTTGGCTGCTTGCGGCTCCTGCTGTTGATGTCGTTACTGGTAGTGATGTTGACTGTTGCCTGTGCTCCTTGACAAGTGTAGTTGAAGACTGGACATGTTCTCTGGTAACTGTGATGGTGACCATGCAGAGTCAAATCCACCTGACACAGGAAAGTCAGAAAATTGAGTCAATTCTCTGGGCAAAACCAACTGTGGCTGTGCCGCTCACCGCATGCCATACTCTGAGCAGTGCTGCATGGGCGATTTGCAGCCTAGGCTGGCCTAGCCGGGCTCTACTGGCACCGAGTGTATGGCTTGTCAACAGTGCCTTCTTGCCATTGCAGCTCAAGCTGACAAGGGTATTGATCACTGAGTGCGATTGCCTGCGAGGCTAGTAGCCCAGAGGTGGTTTCATTTACAGCTGCCATGACTTTGCCGTACGGTGTACTGCGGCATGCAACGAATCTGTCTGGCCTGTGTTGTTGGCAGTACCTTGTGCTCCATGAATGCCCTCTCAAAGGCTTCTCTCAGAGCAGCTGCCACTGGTTGATCTCCATTGCCAGGATTAATATTGTCACTGGATATGTAGAATGGCCGGTGACCCCCAACAATGACCCAGGGTGTCTGAGAGCGATTTACTAAGGCTAGGTCATGTAACACCCAGCTGTGCTGCTCACTACCTGAACCGCGGCAAAAGGTGTTGAAGCATATGTTGGCAATAGCTCAAGCGCCCCAATGCCAGTTTCCGGCCTGGCATGATCATTACCATCAAGCTAGTTCGAACTGTGTCAGTGTGACTCCCTCTGGCCAGGGAGTGTGCTGGCTGAATATGATGCACCGTGCAATGGCATGCTTGCCATGGCTCTCTTCAAGTGAAGCTATCATAACTGGCAGAACTATCTGTTCGGTCAAACACAAGTCAACCAGATTCTTGAGAGCTCAGACAAAGTAGCAGCGTATGTCATATTTTCATTGTCACATATTGTCTTTCGACAAGCATTTGGCGATCGTCGTGACAGTCCTGGGATGAACACAGGTATGCTGCACAAATGGCTGACAGAGGTGTAAGGTTGACTAACTAGTTCATCAACGCCCCAACTGGCAGCAAATTGGCATCTGCACGTGGCAAACACAATATTGCACTTATCCTCTCACCTGGATAAAAGGAGTGTTCAGTGCTGTACTGGATGAAGTGGATAGGTCCGAAGTCAAATGAGTACCAGGGCTTGTCAATGCCTGGTAGCGGCATTTGGATACGACGCTCAAAAGGCACACCACATTCGCCACCTGCAAATAAAGAAAATGGTAGCTCAGTGCAATAGTCAAAGACAGCATGTGTGCAAGCATCAACTCAAGTGTTCAAGCATCAACTCAACTGAAGTGCTCGTCAAGTGTAGATGTCAACATGCTGGAACCAGAACCCACAAGCTACATAATACTGGGTATGAGATGTAGCAGAGACTCTCTGTAGAAGCCAACACTGTGGCACTGACTTCTACA
>LWCB01001635.1:0-11171 GCA_001630525.1 Coelastrella sp. M60 | reverse complement strand
CGCCGCTCGACTACGGCCGCGTCTATCGCCTCAAGGCGCGGCTGCCGGGCTTCTTCGTCGGCATCAACGGCGGCATCGCCGATCTCGACGCCGCCGAGGCGCACCCCGCCCACGTCGACGGCGTCATGCTCGGCCGGGCGGCCTACCAGTCGCCGGCGCTGCTCGCCGGCGTCGACCGCCGGATCTACGGCGAGGCCGTGGACGATCCCGATCCCGTCGCCGTCGTCGAGGCGCTCGTGCCGGTGATCGCCGCCCACCGCGCCGCCGGCGGCCGCGTCCGCCACTTCGCCCGACACATGCTCGGCCTGTTCCAGGGCCGGCCGGGCGCGCGCGCCTGGCGGCGCATCCTCACCGAAGGCTCCACCGATCCCGACGCCGGCGTCGAGCTCATCCACCGTGCGCTCGCGGCCGTCCGCCGCGACGACCGCGCCGCCGCCTGACACGCCCCCGAGCCGCCCGTTCCCCCGGCGGCCCATCGGCCGCTGCCTGATGTCCCCCCGTCCGATGTCCCGCCGCGCGCGAACCGTCGCCGCGGCCCGGAGCCCTGCCGATGATCGTCACCGCCACGCCGATGGAACTGTTCGAGCTCGCCGCCGTCGTCGTGGCGGCGGGAGCGATCTCCGGCCTGCTGGCCGGCCTCTTCGGCATCGGCGGCGGCGCGGTGATGGTGCCGGTGTTCTACCAGCTGCTCGGCGTCATCGGCGTCGACGAGAGCGTGCGGATGCACCTCGCCGTCGCCACCTCCACCGGCGTGATCCTGCCGACCTCGCTGCGCTCCTTCACCGCCCACAAGGCCCGCGGCGCGGTCGATCTCGCCTTGCTCCGGAGCTGGGTGGTCTGGGTTCCGGCCGGCGTCATCGCCGCGACGGCGCTCGCCGCCTTCATCTCGGGCGAGGGGCTCCGGGCGATCTTCGCCGTGATCGCCTTCTTCCTCGCGATCCGGATGCTGCTCAACCGCGACGGCTGGCGCCTCGGCACCGAGTTGCCCGGCAACCCGGCCCGGGCAATCGTCGGGGTGGTGCTCGGCTTCCTGTCGACGCTCATGGGCATCGGCGGCGGCGTCATCAACAACACCTTCATGACGCTCTACGGCCGCTCGATGCACCAGGCGGTGGCGACGTCGTCCGGAGTCGGCGTGCTGATCGCGATCCCGGCGACGATCGGCTACATCATCGCCGGCTGGGGCCGGCCCGACCTGCCGCCGTTCTCGCTCGGCTTCGTCAACGCCATCGGCGTCGCGCTGCTGATCCCGGTCTCGCTGTTCGTGACGCCCTACGGCGTGCAGCTCGCGCACGCGCTGTCGCGGCGGACGCTGGAGATCCTGTTCGGCCTGTTCCTGCTCTCGGTCTCGATCCGTTTCGGCCTGTCGCTGCTCTGAGCCGCGGCCGGGTCCGCGGCGCGGATTCCTGCGCGTTCCGACGCGTGCTGCGGCTTGCGGGGCGGGGAGGGGGCGGCTATACACCCGGCGACGATTTTTCGCGGCCCCAGCCCGTCCGAGGGCACAGAAACCGGGACTTTTCCAAATGGCGATCGAACGCACCTTCTCGATGATCAAGCCGGATGCCACGGCGCGCAACCTCACCGGCAAGATCATTGCCAAGCTCGAGGACGCGGGCCTGCGCGTCGTCGCCTCGAAGCGCATCCACATGAGCCTCGCCCAGGCCGAGGCGTTCTACGCCGTGCACAAGGAGCGGCCGTTCTACGGCGAGCTCACCAAGCAGATGTCGGCCGGCCCGGTCGTCGTGCAGGTGCTCGAGGGCGAGAACGCCATCCTCAAGAACCGCGAAGTGATGGGCGCCACCAATCCGGCCAACGCCGCCGAGGGCACCATCCGCAAGGAGTTCGCCCTCTCGATCGGCGAGAACTCGGTGCACGGCTCCGACGCCCCCGAGACGGCGGCCGAGGAGATCGCGTTCTGGTTCTCGAAGACCGAGATCGTCGGCTGACATCCGCCGCAAGGCGCGGAAATCTGCGTGAGGCGGCCCTGCGGGGCCGCCTTTTTTATAGTATCGTCCATGGTTGTGGCTCTGGGGGGAGTACAATCATGGTGAAACGTCTCATTGTCGTGCACGGCCGCGCGATCAAGCCGGCCGGCCAGGCCCTCGCCGCCCTCGCGCGGCGGGCGATCGCGAACGGGCTCGGCCGCGCCGGCGCCCACGCCCAGGCGCAAGCCTTCGCGGACGGCACCGTCCGGTTCTCGTCCGCCTATTATGGCGACATCAGCAACGCGCTCCTCGTCGCGGCCGCCCCGTCGACGCTCGACAAGCTCAAGGCGCGCGATCCCGACGCCGGCGACGCACCCTGCTTCGATGCGGAGCATCTCGAATCCGCCTTCGAACTCACCGACGCCTTCGCGGACTTCGAACGCGCAACCTATCGCAAGGTCCTGAAGCAGGCCGACGATTTCCGCTTTCTCGATGAATTCGCTGACGTCGCGAGCGCCTTCGGCTCGGTGCTGACGGGCGCGCTGCTCAACCGGGTGCTGATCCGGGCCGCGACCGCCGACATGAGCGCCTATCTCGAATCCCATCGCGTCGGGACCTCGGTGCGGGCACGGCTCGACGAGATCCTGCGCCCGGCGCTGCTGGCCGGCGACGACATCATGCTGCTGACCCATTCCATGGGCTGCATCGTCGCCTACGACGTGCTCTGGAAGTATTCGCACATGTCGGAATACGAGGAGCTGCGACAGGCGGCGGTCGGTGGCATCCGCACCTGGCTGACCTTCGGCTGTCCGCTCGGCGAGGACGGCGTACGCCGCAACCTGCTCGACGGCCGCTACACCCGCGAGGACGAGCGCCATCCGCGCAACAGGATCGTCCGCAACTGGGTGAACGTCTACGCCGAGGACGACTACATCTCGCGCGCCGAGAAGCTGAAGCCGGTCTATGGGCATCTCGTGAAGAGCGGCGACCTCGATTCCCTCGTCGATCTCCATCTCTACAATTGCTGGGTCTACAACGACGAATCTTCAGGGCGGCTGAAATCCAATCCGCACGATTTCTACGGCTACATGATGAACCCGAAGCTGGCGCACTACATCGCCGAGTGGATCGCCGCATGACGGTGGCCGAGCACCGGACCGGCTGCGTCATCGCCGGCGGCGGGCCGGCGGGGATGATGCTGGGGCTGCTGCTCGCCCGGCAGGGCGTCGCGGTGACGGTGCTCGAGAAGCACGCCGATTTCCTGCGCGACTTCCGCGGCGACACGATCCACCCCTCGACGCTCGCCGTCATCGACGAACTCGGGCTGCTCGACGCCTTTCTCGCGCGCCCGCACCAGAAGGTCGACCGCCTCGCCGCCTTCTTCGGCGAGGAGGAGGTCCCGATCGCCGACTTCCGCCGCCTTCGCACGCGCTGCCGCTTCATCGCGCTGATGCCGCAGTGGGATTTCCTCGATTTCCTCGCCGGGGCGGCGAAAGCCTATCCGAACTTCCGGCTGCTGATGCGAACCGCCGCCGAGGAAGCGGTGGAGGAGCGTGGCCGCGTCGTCGGCCTCCGCGCCCGCGGCGAGGACGGGCGGCCGGTCTTCATCCGCGCCGACCTCGCGGTCGCCGCGGACGGACGCCGTTCGACCTTGCGTGCGGCCTCAGGCCTGCGGCCGACGGCGCTCGGCGCGCCGATCGACGTGCTCTGGCTGCGCCTGCCGCGCCGCGAGGACGATCCGGACGCCACCTTCGGGCGGCTGTCGCCGGGGCGGATGCTCGTGATGATCAACCGCCGCGACTACTGGCAATGTGCCTTCCTGATCCCGAAGGGCGGCTTCGAGGCCGTAAAGGCCGCCGGCATCGACGCGTTCCGGTCGGGCATCGCGGCGGCCGCGCCGTTCCTCGCGGGCCGCACCCATGCGATCGAAAGCTGGGACGACGTCAGCCTGCTTTCCGTCGCCGTCGACCGGCTCGAACGCTGGCACCGGCCGGGATTGCTGTTCATCGGCGATGCCGCGCATGCGATGTCGCCTGTCGGCGGCGTCGGCATCAATCTCGCGATCCAGGACGCGGTGGCGGCGGCGCGGCTGCTCGCGCCGGCCCTGCGCGACGGCTTCGTCGGCAATGCGGCGCTCGCGCGGGTGGAGGCGCGGCGGCGCTTTCCCACCCGCGTCACCCAGCGCCTGCAGGTGATCGCGCAGAACGCGCTGTTCCGCCGGGTGTTCGAGGCGCCGCCCGGCCGCTTTTCCGTGCCCGCGCCGCTGCGGCTGCTGCAACGCGTTCCGGTGCTGCAATGGCTGCCGGCCCGCCTCGTCGGCATCGGTGTCCGGCCGGAGCATGTCGGCAGTTCGTGGCCGGCGGTGTCGCCGGCGGCCGCGACGCGCTAAGGATGGTCTGCGCCGAGTGCAGACCGCCGAGAGCCCGATGAACCTCCACGCCCCCCGTCTCGCCCATTCCGCCTGCCCGCACGACTGCCCGTCGACCTGCGCGCTCGACGTCGAGATCCTGCCCGACGGCCGCGTCGGCCGGTTGCGCGGGGCGCCGGACAACGACTACACGGCCGGCGTGATCTGCGCCAAGGTGGCGCGCTACGCCGAGCGGGTGCACCACGCGCGCCGGCTGACGAAGCCGCTGATCCGCAGCGGCGCGAAGGGCAGCGGCGCGTTTCGCGAGGCGAGCTGGGAGGCGGCGCTCGACCTCGTCGCCGAGCGCTTCCTCGAAGCGGAGCGGCGGCACGGCGCGGAGAGCGTCTGGCCCTACTACTACGCCGGAACCATGGGGCTCGTGCAGCGCGACGGCATCCACCGGCTGCGGCACGCCAAGGGCTACTCGCGCCAGTTCGACAGCATCTGCACCAACCCGGCCTGGACCGGCTACATCGCCGGCACCGGCCGGCTCGCGGGGCCGGACCCGCGCGAGATGGCGCGCGCCGACTGCGTCGTGATCTGGGGCACCAACGCCGTGGCGACCCAGGTCAACGTGATGACCCACGCGGTGAAGGCGCGGAAGACGCGCGGCGCGAAGATCGTCGCGATCGACGTCTACGAAACCGAGACCGTGCGCCAGGCCGACATCGGCCTCGTGCTGCGCCCCGGCACCGATGCCGCGCTCGCCTGCGCGGTGATGCACGTCGCCTTCCGCGACGGCCACGCCGACCGCGCCTACATGGCACGCTACGCCGACTGCCCGGAGGAGCTCGAGGCGCATCTCGCGAGCCGGACGCCGGAATGGGCCGCCGCGATCACCGGGCTCGGCGTCGCCGAGATCGAGGACTTCGCCCGCCTCGTCGGCACGACGCCGCGGAGCTACTTCCGCCTCGGCTACGGCTTCACCCGCCAGCGCAACGGCACCGTGGCGATGCACGCCGCCGCCTCGATCGCCACCGTACTCGGCTCGGGGCAGCACGAGGGCGGCGGCGCCTTCCACAACAACGGCGCCATCTACACGCTCGACAAGACGATGATCGAGGGCAACGACATCCCCGGCCGCACGACCCGCCGGCTCGACCAGTCGCGCATCGGTGCGATCCTCACCGGCGAGCCGGAATCGCTGCTCGGCGGGCCGCCCGTGACCGCGATGCTGGTGCAGAACACCAATCCGGTGTCGGTGGCGCCCGAGCAGGCCAAGGTCGCGGCGGGCTTTGCGCGCGACGACCTCTTCGTCTGCGTCCACGAGCAGTTCATGACCGAGACCGCGGCACTCGCCGACGTGGTGCTGCCGGCGACGATGTTCCTCGAGCACGACGACATCTACAAGGGCGGCGGCCACCAGTACCTGCTGTTCGGGCCGAAGCTCGTTGAGGCGCCGGGGGAGGCGCGGGAGAACCATTTCGTCCACGTCGAGCTCGCGCGCCGGCTGGGTGCGACGCATCGCGGCTTCGAGATGAGCCCGCGCGAGCATGTCGACTGGATGCTGCGGAAATCGGGCTTCGGCTCGCTCGAGGAGCTCGAGGCGAAGCGCTGGCTCGACGTGCAGCCGGCGTTCCGCACAGCCCACTATCTCGACGGCTTCGCCTATCCCGACGGCCGCTTCCGCTTCCGCCCGGACTGGCGCCGCGTCAAGGCGCCGAACGCCGGGCCGATGGGGCCGTGGGAGGCGATGCCGGAACTGCCCGACCAGTGGGAGGTCATCGAGACGGCGGACGCGGCGCATCCCTTCCGCCTCGTCACCGCCCCGGCGCGCTCGTTCCTCAACTCGACCTTCACCGAGACGCCGGGATCGTTGAAGCGCGAGGGCAGGCCGGAGGTGATGATCCACCCCGATGATGCCGCGGCGCTCGGGATCACGGCGGAGGCGCGGGTCGAGATCGGCAACGGCCGCGGCCGGACGATCGTCCACGCGAAGCTCTTCGCCGGGCTCCGCCGCGGCGTCCTCGTCGCCGAGGGGATCTGGCCGAACGCCGCGCACGAGGGCGGCACCGGCATCAACGCGCTGACGGGGGCCGATCCGATCGCGCCCTTCGGCGGCGCCGCGTTCCACGACAACAAGGTCTGGATCAAGCCCGCGTGAGCCGCGGCGACGGGCGCCGAAATCGTTGCAAACCGGGCGGTCGCATGGCAATGGAGCGCCATCCTTCAATTCGATACCGCGTGGCACGATGATTCGTCCTGGCCGTCTGCTCGTTACCGCCCTCGCGCTGGTTCTCGCCTCCTGCAACGCCTCGCCCGACGCCGGCGGCGGCCCGGCACCGGTCACGGCCGGCGCGGTGCCGCTCGAGCGCCCGGTGATGGAACGCCGCCTCGCCGACGCCTGCGTCTATCGCCAGTATCGCGTCGAAGGCATCAACCGGATGACGCTGATCGACGGCTGCCGCTGCGCCGCCCGCAACGCGATCCGCGCGCTGCCCGAGGGCAACTACGTCCTCGCCCGCGGCGGCGCGCTCACCGGCCCGCAGGACGCGGCGCTGCGCGCAGGGATCGAAGCCTGCGTGAAGTGAGGACCGGAGGTCGGAGGCCCGGGAAGCCCGACCTGTTCCGGCCGCTCGACCGACTGTCCGTGGTCATCACCGGGATCGCCCGGGGATCGACGCGAGGGTGTTCCGGAGCGCTCGATGCAACTGGCGTACCGCGCGACGCCGCTTCTGGCTCGCGCGATAGATGAGCAAACGAGCCTAAAATACTGAAATAAATGTTCTTCAGCCTGCCGGCCAGATCATGCCGGCCGGCGTTTCCCCTCCGCCCTCGATCCGCACCCGCTCACCGTCCACCGCCGCCCGTCCCTCGCCGACGAGGCGCAGGGCGAGCGGATAGATGCGGTGCTCCATCGCCAGCACGCGGGCGGCGAGGCTGTCGGGGTCGTCGCCGGCGAGCACCGGCACGGCGGCCTGCACGATGATCGGGCCCTCGTCCATGCCGAAGCGGACGAAATGGACCGTGCAGCCGTGGAAGCGCACGCCGGCCTCGAGGGCGCGACGGTGGGTGTGGAGACCCTTGAACAGCGGCAGCAGCGACGGGTGGATGTTGATCATCCGGTCGCGCCAGCGCTCGGTGAACCCCTCCGTCAGCAGCCGCATGAAGCCCGCGAGGCAGACGAAGCCGATGCCGTGCCGGGCGAGCTCGGCGTCGATCGCCGCGTCGAAGCTGTCGCGGTCGGGGAAGGCGCGGGGGTCGACGACGGCCGTGGCGATGCCCGCCGCGGCGGCCTTCGCGAGGCCGCCGGCGTCGGCGCGGTTCGAGAGCACGAGGGCGATCTCGGCCGGGAAGTCCGGCTCGGCCGCGGCGGCGACCAGCGCCGCCATGTTGCTGCCGCCGCCGGAGATCAATACGGCGACCCTGAGCTTCGGCGCGCCTGCGCCGCGAGGGCCGGTCCCGCCCCCGCTGAGTGCCCTCGCCGCCACGCTCAGAGCGCCAGCTCGCCGGTGAACAGCGTGCGCGGTCCTTCGGTGTCGGCCTCGAGCGCGCCGAGCCGCACCACGGTCTCGCCGGCCGCCGCGAGCGCGGCCTCGGCGGCGTCGGCCGCACCCGCCTCGACGACGACGATCATGCCGATGCCGCAGTTGAAGGTGCGCACCATCTCGGCGGCCGGAACGCCGCCCGCGGCCGCGAGCCAGCGGAACACCGGCAACACCGGCACGGCGGCGAGGTCGAGCCGCGCGGAAACGCCGTCCGGCAGCACGCGCGGCACGTTGTCGACGAAGCCGCCGCCGGTGATGTGGGCGAGCGCCTTGACGCCCTGCGTCGCCTTCAGCGCGGCCAGCACCGGCTTCACGTAGATGCGCGTCGGCTCGAGCAGCGCGGCGCCGAGGCTGGTCTCGGGCGCGAACGGCGCCGGGTCGGCGTAGGACAATCCCTCGCGCTCGACGATGCGGCGGACGAGGGAGAAGCCGTTCGAGTGTACGCCGGAGGAGGCGAGCCCGAGCAGCACGTCGCCGGCGCCGACGTCGCGGCGCGGCAGCAGCGTGCCGCGCTCGGCGGCGCCCACCGCGAAGCCGGCGAGATCGTAGTCGCCGTCGGCGTACATGCCCGGCATTTCGGCGGTCTCGCCGCCGATGAGGGCGCAGCCGGCGATGCGGCAGCCCTCGGCGATGCCGGCGACGACGGCGGTGGCGGTCTCGACCGCGAGGCGGCCGGTCGCGAAATAGTCGAGGAAGAACAGCGGCTCGGCGCCCTGCACGACGAGATCGTTCACCGACATCGCCACGAGGTCGATGCCGACGGTGTCGTGGATGCCGGCCTCGATGGCGACGCGCAGCTTGGTGCCGACACCGTCGTTGGCGGCGACGAGCACCGGATCCTTGAAGCCGGCCGCGCGCGGGTCGAACACGCCGCCGCCGCCGCCGATCTCGGCGGCGGCGCCGGGGCGGCGGGTCGCCTTCACCAGCGGCTTGAGGCGCTCAACGAGCAGGTTGCCGGCATCGATGTCGACGCCCGCGTCGCGATAGGTCAGCCCGCTGCGCGCCCCGGTCGGTTCGCCCGCCATGTCCGTCTTCCCGTCAGGTCCGGTTCCGATCCGCCGCAGAAATCAACAATCGCCGGCCAATACAAGCCGTTTCTGCGCCGGCGATCGCGAAAACCGGGGAGGGCGCACCGTGCCGCCGCCGGATCGGGGGCACCACAGACCCGCGACCCTTTCATTGCCCCGCGCGAGACGCCAAATGAAGGGGATCGTTCCGGCGGGCAGGGCGGCTTCGTGACCATTCCGAACCTCATCACCATCGCGCGCCTCTTCGCCGTCCCGGCGGTCGTGATGCTGATGCTCGCCGACCGGCTCGATCTCGCCTTCTGGCTCTTCGTCGCCGCCGGCATCTCCGACGCGGTCGACGGCATCATCGCGCGCCACTTCAACCAGTTCAGCACCCTCGGTTCTTACCTCGACCCGCTGGCCGACAAGGCGCTGCTCGTCGCGATCTACGTCACGCTCGGCTACCGCGGCGACCTGCCGGCCTGGCTGATCGTCCTCGTAGTCAGCCGGGACCTCTTGATCGTCGGCGGCGTCATGCTGTCCTGGCTCGTCGACAGGCCGGTGGCGATCGACCCGCTGTTCGTCTCGAAGGCCAACACCGCGGTGCAGATCGGCGTCGCAGCCGTCGTGCTCGGCGGTCTCGGCTACGGCTGGCGCATCGAGGGGCTGATCGACGCCGGTTTCTGGCTCGTCGCCGCCTTGACGGTCGCCTCGGCGGCGGCCTACCTCATCGGCTGGATGCGGCACATGGAAGACCCGCGCGGCGGCGCCTGAGGCGGCGGGACGCGGGGCGCGCGGCCGCCGCAACTTCGCCTTGGTCGCCCGCCAATCCAGTCGTATCGCACCGCCGCACGGCCCGCCGGGAGTAGCAAGTCGTGAGCCTCAGGAACACGGTCATCTTCTGGGTCGGCGCCGCGCTGCTCCTGATCCTGTTCCTCTACGTCTTCTCCGGCATCCTGCTGCCCTTCGTCGCCGGCATGGCGGTCGCCTACCTGCTCGATCCGATCGCCGACCGGCTGCAGCGGATCGGCATGTCGCGGATGCTGGCGACCGTGTTGATCGTGCTGCTGTTCATCCTGCTCGTAGTGCTGCTGCTGGTGCTCATCATCCCGGTGCTCGCGAACCAGCTCGCCGGCCTCGTCGCGCGCCTGCCCGACTATGTCGCCTGGCTGCAGACCTTCGTCGTCGAGACCGCCGGCCCGCGGGTCTCCGAGACGCTCAACATGAGCGAGGAGGAGCTGCGCAGCTCGATCGGCGGCGTCCTCAACGAGGGCGTGCGCTGGCTGACCGAGATCGCCCGCCAGATCCTCTCCGGCGGCCAGGCGATCGTCTCGATCCTCTCGGTGCTGGCGATCACCCCCGTCGTCGCCTTCTACCTGCTGCTCGACTGGGACCGCATGGTCGAGAAGGTCGACGGCTGGCTGCCGCGCGACCACGCGCCGACGATCCGCCGCCTCGCCCGCGAAATGGACCGCGGCGTCTCCAACTTCGTCCGCGGCCAGTTCTCGGTCTGCCTGCTGCTCGGCCTGTTCTACGCCGTGGCGCTGATCGTCGCGGGGCTGAATTTTGGCCTGCTGATCGGCATGGGCGCGGGGCTGATCAGCTTCATCCCCTACATCGGCGCCTTCGTCGGCGGTTTCGTCGCGCTCGGCGTCGCGCTGATGCAGTTCTGGCCCGACTGGACGATGATCGCCGTCATCGCGGGCATCTTCGCCGTCGGCCAGTTCCTCGAGGGCAACATCCTGCAGCCGAAGCTGATCGGCGGCAGCGTCGGCCTGCATCCGGTTTGGCTGATGTTCGCGCTCTTCGCCTTCGCCGCGCTGTTCGGCTTCGTCGGCATGCTGATCGCGGTGCCGGCGGCGACGGCCGTGGCCGTGCTGCTGCGCTTCGCGCTGTCGAAGTACATGGAAAGCCCGTTCTACCGCGGCGGCCAGCCGATGGTCCTGCCGCCGCCCGCAGCGCCTCCGCCGCCGCCGCGGCTGGCGCAGGCCGACCCGAGGCGCGAGCCGTGATGGCCGCGCAGATCCCGATCCCGATCGAGCATCCTGCCGCCCTCGGCCGTGACGACCTCGTCGTCGGCGAGGCGAACCGCGCCGCGCTGGCGCTCGTCGACGGCTGGCGGGAGTGGGCAGCGCCGGTCGCGGTGCTCTCGGGCCCGGCGGGCTCGGGCAAGTCGCATCTCCTGCGCATCTTCGCCGATACCGCCGGGGCGATGCTCGTCCGCGGGCCCGACCTCGGCGGCCTCGACCCGCTGCACCTCGCGGCAGGGCCCGTCGCCGTCGACGACGCCGACGATCCGGCGACCGATCCCGCGGCGCTGTTCCATCTCATCAACGCGGTGAAG
>LWCB01001615.1:0-16180 GCA_001630525.1 Coelastrella sp. M60 | reverse complement strand
AGTGACAGCACCAGGAGTGGCTGCGGTAGCAGCTGCCGGTGGCAGTGGCAGCAGCAGTGGCCTGACAAAGAGCCCCCGCCTGTCAGATTCTTTCCTTTCTGGGCTGCTGCCCCAGGTTGTTGGGCAGATACTAGTTTCACCCTGTACTAAATTGACTGCTGCAGGTGGAGCTGCTGATATGCCAAGCTCTAGCGCCGATAGGAACCAGCAGCTATGCCCTACTGCACACAGACAGCAGCAGGAACAACTCCAACATGACAGCCACTTTGCTGATGCTCAGCAGCAGTGTAAGCCTACTTCGCCAAGGGTGCCGGCACCTGCAGCACCTGCTGCAGCAGGAGACCGAGCCTTGGATATACATCTCATCCCTGCCGAGTCTCTAAGCTATGGTGCGCTGTCAGCCCAGGAACAGAAACAGCACCTTAGGGCTCAGCATATGCACAATGAACCAATCACACATATCCCTCCAGCGCCAATCACAACAGCATCTTCAGCTGAGATTCAGACTTCATCACATTCATCACCAGAAGCCCCCACCACACTGTGTTCATTACCACTGACCAACATCACAGCAGCACTCAACAAAGCACCAAGCTGTTGCGGCCAAGCAAGCAGAATCTCAAGTGGCACGAACCGGACACACAATTCCATGATACCGTCGGTTGTCTGTGGGGTGAAAGTTCCCATTACCGTTCAGCTAGTGAATGCTGTGACGACATCACAGCCATATGACAAGCCAGATGCTGTGATAGCAGCTGATGCTTTTGAAGGCCGTGCTCCTGAAGTCCAGCAAAGCTTGATTATGGAAGCACAGCACAGCTGCAAGAGACATGAACCAGACAATGCAGAACCTCCAGCAACAGCATTGCCAGTGGCAGAAACGCAGTATGTCACATTGCAAGCAAGCCAACAGGTTCCTGAAGAGCAGCTGTCACCAGTTGCCCTTGAGCACAGAGCTGCAGTGGCAGATACCCGAGCAACAACAAAAGAAACTTGGCACGTTGGCAGCGGGAGTGACAAGCAGCTTGAACCAGCAAGGAAGAAAAAGCGTCCATCAGCAGTTGTGCAGTGCTTTGGTGAGCTGGCGGTACTGGGAGGCCTGACAGGTCTTGTAAGCAGCAGTGGCAGCAGTGTTGATCTCAGCAGTTGTAAAGGCAGTGGGGTCAGTAGCATAGCTGCAGGTTCTGGGGGGTCAAACAGCAACACCATTGGTGATTGCAACAGTGCTGCCAGTGGCAAAGCAGTAGCAGACATGCAGTGCCAAATCTTGGCTGCTTTAGATCCTCAGAGCAGGCTTGCTGTATCTGATAACACAGCAATCGAGGCCCTTGCAAATGTCCAGGTTGGCAACCCTGTGCAAGGCAGTGTGGGTGACAAGCGTAAGCAGGCCCCTGCAAGCACTGACGTTAGTATAACAGGTCAACCTGCAGAACTTGATGGTGCTGCAGCAAAAACAGACCTGTCAGCTGCTGCAGCAGTCGCAACCAAGCAGTCCCACCCCGGCACTTCCAAGCAGAACACCCGAGCCACAGGCTGCTCACCTTCCTCTGACCATACCAGCACCAGTGACGCTGGGGGCTTGTCTGGTGGGCTGATGGACATGTTTGAATCTGTAGCAGCTGACATGGTGAGGGACGGAATGCTGCCAGCCTCAGACCATGACAACAGCAGAAGGGACCCAGCTGATCTACTTGAAGCTGTTGCTGCAGATGCAGCAGAAGCTCTGACTGCTGTTGACAGTGGCCAGCAGGATGCTAAGCCTTGTGCTGTAGGCTCAGATTCATCTGCTGTCCCTGCTGGGGTAGCTCGCAACAGTACAAACGTGCTGACGAGGTTAGTATTGCCGCCGACAGGTCTGAACAAGTCTCCAACAGCATCATCTTATGAACTGCTGCTTGCCAAGGCCTTACCTGCATGGCAGTCACCTGCAGGCAATCTGCAGCCTGTTGTGGTGGGTAAGGAACCAAGAACCACAGCCCCGACATTAGCAGAAGCAGAAGCAGCTGATACGGGAATTGTTTGGCCAGCAGCCAGGTCTGTGACTGCTGAAGCTGCCGACTCTGACACACATGCAGCACTCGACACTGCAGCCCTGTTTGCTTTTGCTGGGGACCTTGACGAATGACAAGAAGCAGCAGGTTGAATGCAGAGGTATAGCAGTGCTGCTTTCTGATTTTGGCCTTACAGGCTGGTGCAGTGTAGGGTCAACACTATCAACTGACTTCATAAGAGCATGGCAGAATACACTAGTTGTTGTACTGAATCTGAAGACGGCAGCAGATGATGCTGATGAGTAAATCATGCACTGCTGGACGTGTTGATCAGCACATGCACAGAGATACGGTCATACTGTTATTTTCATTGGACTCTGCTAAACTTGGGTGTGTGCGTGTGTGCTTTTGACCAAATCCAGTGATGAACAGCTTGGACTGCAGTTTGTCTTTTGAGTCAACAGCCGGCTCAACTGCTCAGCAACTGTTTGAGAAGTGGTTCCAGAGGATGATAGTGGTCTGATAGGCTGCGATTGATGAGTAAAAGGTGACAACATGTAACTGCTGTTGACCCTGCAGACCTGCAACCTCTCACCAGGAAGAAGTGAGCTATGATTCTGGGCCGTCAGGCTATGGAACAGTGGTGGTCATCTGCAGTATAAAACTCTGTGTCAACCTGCACTGCTTGCTGCAAGTTGCAACACCTTGTCGGCATAACATGCTGGTAAACTGTGAACGTTGCGCAGTACAGCGGTCTACAAATGGTCAACAGTAGCCCGGCATGGAACTCAGCAAAGGCGAGAAAGTCTCCAATGAAAAAAACAATAATGTTCATAAGTTACTCTCGCTACCTGGTGCGTGCCTATCAGCGGCGTGACACGTTACGGTGACGTGCCCTGCTTTTTGTCGTTTGGCAGACAAAAGCAATGAATGAATGTTTGTCTGCTTACCATAGTGTGCGATCGGTGTTTTCAACCCACACATTATGCCTGTATTTGATTGTACGCAGTTCTGGCGTACACAAGCTGAGGGACAAAAGAGCTGGGCACAGGTGAAGGTTGCCGCAACTCGTGACGCATGCCATACTGCTGTTTGCGCTGCTTTTGCTGCCACTATACTGTTGCAAAGACAGTCAATGCTCAAATCAAGGTGGCCCGAGGGAGTAGCGATGCCGGAACGCGGTGGCAGCTTCAGCTTGCGGAATTGCACACGACATGCTGGCTGTTCTTCGTAGCTGCGCGTATCTCTGGTTGCTTCTGCACAATCACTTGCGATTGACACGCAATTGCTGATTGATGCAGCCTGCAATGGCATTGAGGTTCCCACATCAGCTGTAGCAGAGCCAGTGCAACCAGACGTACTGCCTCATAGAACACAGCGAATGAAGGTACGGCCTTTGCAAGCCCAATCAAATAGAATTTCTAGTACTGTTTGCTGTGCCTGTACAAGGCATTCCGACATTCACTAGGAGCTCAATGCAGGTGTAGAGCAGTCGCAACAGTTCCTATCGCTGCACAGTTGCTGGCGTCACTGCACTACTGCACCATTCTCAAGCTGTACATGTTTATCACTGTTGAATGCCACAGGTGCTTGATGCTGAAGCCCGCATATTCTTGTATGAAGGCTTTCTGACACGGGGTGAGATGACACTATCTTTCAGCTGATGCTTATAGCTACTCAGCAGAGATGCACTTGATGGTGCTGCAACAAGCAGATAAGCAGCAGCAGCAGCGGAGCAGCAGTGGCCCATGATGTTGAAGTATAGGGCAGTGCACAGAGCTAAAGTCAGGACATCAGCTGGGACTTTGAGTGTAGTTGTAATCCCAGAAAACATGTTTTTTACAAGGTGGCCTAACATCACCAGCAACGTGTGAAGTATACTCCTTTCGATGGGTGTAGTGGTCAACACCAGTTTGAAGTGGTTGCCTGACTACGTTTCATCTTACCTGTGATGCCTTGTAGACCCAACAACAGCATACTGCTGTTGGTTCTTGCTGGCATGCAGAGGAATGCGACCACATTATCAGCCTTGCAGACCCCGTCCTGGAGCGCAGTGGAGTAGTTTCAAATGACAACGGGGGCACTGAGATCAGTGAAATTCGCACAATTCAGGAATGTTCTTGGAGAGAGGACAGGATCAAGTAGTCAGAGGTGGGGGCACTGCTGCACCAGACCTGCTGTACAAGCCTTGCTGCATCAGCAATATGGCATTAGACATGCTGCTGCAGCTGTGCTCCAGGCTGTTATCAACCTCTCATGGTGGCTGTGAAGGCATACCTTCAGCAGCTGCACTGGAGGTCCAATGCATGTGTGTGCACATCATCTGGGAACAGTCGCATGGCTGGGTCAATGCTGCCTTCTGCTTGCAAGGCCGCTTATTGGGCACCAGGCATATTAGGGAAGTTCATATCACACAACAGCGATTGTTGTGCAGGTCACACCAGCTCAGAAAGTATCTAGGACACTCATGCTGCTGCTGTGGCTATCCTTGCTTGCTGTATTTTGCTGTTCCTCAGCTATTGAAGAGCGTATAGCTGCTTGGACGTTGATGCCTGTTGGGAATGGTGAAGGGCTGCAGGTGCTCAAATATGGGAATGGTCAGAAGGTACGCAACACCAGCAGGGCTGTAAAGAAGCTTACTGACTCTGCTGGTGATGACTGATAACCCAACAACAGATATAGCACCAGCATATTATGATCTGGAACATGACAGAGACAATGGCGCTGCTCCAGGCAGAATGGCCATCATCATAATGTTAGTGCAACACTTCTAGTAGCTGTCTGTTTTTCGTCATAGCCTGAGGTGAGGGAACAAAGCAAAACATCATACAAGCTGTGCAGTCAGGTTGCCCTGTGCTGGACCTCTGTCTAGCGGACATGAATCAACAGGTAGATGTTTTCCGTGTTTCACATGTTGCAGTATGATGCGCACTACGACTACTTCCACCACAAGGAGGGCCTCAGCAATGGTGGCAACAGATACGCAACAGTGCTGAGTTACCTGAGTGATGTAGAAGAGGGAGGAGAGACAGTGAGTAGGAACTAGGGGTCCTCTTAGTGTCATGGACATGTTGGTCAGCCAGTACCACTACTGAGATGTGCATCAACAGCTGCATTGGCTTAGATTGTGGCATCAGCCGACTGGTGAAACTTAATGCATGCTTCTTATCAACCAACGACAAAGGAATGAGTTGATTGGATATATTGCTCTGTGTTCTGTAATCCACACCAGCCTATGTACACTGCTGTCAGCTTTCAGCGCTTGATGATGCTTGTGCCTGTCCTGTACCTGCATACACCTGTACCAGGGGCAAGGGCACCTGGGGGGTGGGGGATGCTACACCTGCCCGCTCAATGCTTGTGCTGTACAGTACATACTGTTGTCTGCAGTCATTCCCTCACATCCCAGCCCCTGGAGGTGAAAATGTTGGGTTTTCCGAGTGTGCTAGGAAGCATCTTGCAGTCAAGCCAAAGAAGGGGGATGGTGAGTAACATCGGCAGAGACAGCAGTACTGCTGGCGCCTTGCTGCAGCAGTTATTGGGCTTGTACTACCTAGTAGGCTTGGTAGGATAGCAACCTGCAAGGTCAACAACTACTGCAGCAAGGTCTGCATTTGTGCTTGGCTTGAGTAGAAGCATTGCTGCATACTATAGTATGGTATGCTCATGCACTATCTGGTACAAACAGGCATCCTGACACCATATGTGCCACGATTAGCTTAAGGTGCTGTGCATACTTCTGAAGTCCACCACATCTGGTTGCCTGTGTTATCGGCCGTGCTCTTCCACAGTATTGCTCCCCATGGAGGTCTGGAGAAGAAATCCTTCCATGCAGCATGCCCTGTGATCAAGGTGAGCTTCAAATCTTTTGCTGGGCACAGAGCACAAAGAAGTGCCTGCCAGCCTGGCACCAAGTGCGTGTGGCTCTTCTGTCAGGAACATTCGTGTTGACTGTTTCACTTCGTACAACACGGCCTTGCATTAGGTCATGCATGCAGCAGTATTCAATACAAAGTTTGCACCAAGTGTCATGCACATATTGTGTGTGTCCACTGTGCTACAGAACTATGTTTGGTCAGGATCAGAATGTGGTGATAAGGCTGCTGTGCCAGTGCAGTGCCGCCTGGCTTGGACTGCAGGTACATGTGGGGATTGTAACTCACACATGTATGGACTACTGCGTTGACATGTAGGGTGTCAAGTACTCCATGGCAAAGTGGATTCATGTTGGCCATTATGCAGCTGGGAATGAGACGGCTGTGGCCATTGAGCAGGAAGTCCAACCGATTCCAAAGCCAGCAAGTGGGACATGTGAAGATCAGAACAAATACTGTGATCATTGGGCAGCAACAGGTGGGTGAAATTATGAAAGGTTCAAGCAGAAGACTGTCTAGTTCTTGCAGCATACAAGCTACATGCGCCTAATGAGCATTCCTCCATACTTTAGGGGATGTACAACTGTGCAAGCATGCATGCGTTGCTTTGTGAAGCAGGTTGCTGTCGATGAGTCTTTTGTTGCATTGATCACCCTCATGATGTGCCTGGTGTGGTGCTTATCGCAGGGGAGTGTCAGAAGAATGTGGCTTACATGATTGGCGACCGTTATAGACCAGGAAACTGCTTGAAAGCATGCGACAGATGCGATCTACTGCAGCCAGGAACGCAGAACATTATCTCCAACAACGTGAATGAGGCGGATTCAGAGTCCGAGATCGCTGCACAGAACAGTATCCAAGCATCAGAAAGGACAGCAGATTCAGCAGCAGAAGCTGGAGATGCAGATGCAAATGAATATGCAGGCGTACGTGAAGGAGAGTTGTGACAGCGCAGCACAGTTGGAGCTGAAACAGTGCTCACTGCTGGGTTGGACCTGCCGCCATGCTTCTCTGCAGTCATGTCCTCATTAGCAGACTTGTGGCTAGGTGTAGGTAGTGTGACCGAGAGTTGGCTCATGCGGCAAAGTGAATATGTAGGTAGTGTTTTGGTTCTTGTTGTGGGTGGGCAATCTGGACCCTATCTGACTTTATTGTTTTTGTGTATTATTCCTTGTTATTTCAGGCATACTATGAGGGGCAATACTCAAACGATTCTGCTTTTGAACTGGCAGTGTATGTGAATCAAGAGTACACAGTCAAGCATTGTATTCCTGCATTTAGTGGCTTCTTCAGCTGTTTTGTACAGTAATATGGCCCCAGCGCACCTAGCAATTGTTTCATGACAGCTTGGCAAAGTCCAGGCAATTGCTAGTGCAGTACTGACCTACGGTAGGGCTAACTGGTTGTGGCACCATTTGATGGGGCGCATCCGAAACAACATGTCACCATAATTGATGTTTGCAGGTCCAAGCATTGTCTTCTAGACCTTGTTGGCAAGAATGCACGACCAATACCCCTGAACTGCTTTGGCCCCAGAGCCAGGTGTTTGCAGGTCTGCTGTTGCAGTCATTGCCAGTAGTAGTAGACACACCCATTCCGGCCACGAGGCCCTTGGGCAATAAACAATCTGGTGGCCATCATGCATTTCCTCCTCTAACTTGCTATGTCATACCAGTGGTAATCATGCTTGATCTGCTTCGCAACTGACATCTGGCACTCGAGGCATAGGCCATATTTTACAAGTGTTTCAAACAGGGCCACAGACGCTTACGCCATAGGGCCAGAGAAATAGCAGCTCACACACTAGCAGCAATACGACGATTCCATTGCATGACGCAGTGTGCAGCCACCTGCATGAAAGCATTGGGCTGCTATTCCAGTGCCAATGCACCAACACTATGCAGGAGAGCCTGCAGGACAACTACTCAACTGTGAAGAGTTGCACCGCTGTCACATGTGGCTTCACGCAGCTTCAACAACTCACATTTCAAAAGTCCATGCAACAATTCTAAGGCTTGCTGTCATGAACAACTCAAACCATTTGATCACGGTGTGAGGGTTGAAGTGGCATGAAAGCCTTCGACAGCTTGAAGTGGCAGATGATGTACAATGCATATCAATTTCTTTCAGCACACCCACATTTCATAGCCAAGCTGCTCAGAATGTTGGTGCTGATGCTGGTGGCTTGGTGACCGCCTCAGTTGCACCAGGCTGCAGGACCACTTTGACACAACCATCCTTCTTGTCATTGAACAGCTCATACCCCTTGGCCCCATCTTCCAGGGGCAACACATGAGTGATCACAACAGAAGGCTTGAGGGCACCAGATTGAACCAGAGGCAGGAGGGTGGGCCAGTAGCGCTGTACTGGAGTCTGACCACCACGCATGGTCAGCTGCTTTTCCATGAAGGCACCTGCAGCAGACAAAAATTTTGATATGGTATAACAGTGTATTCAAAGTGCGTACAAGACCATACAGTCAACTTGAGCTACAAGGCTTGTAGCAAGAGAGGGCAGGAGAAGGCTCTCCTGAAGTGTAGCAGAAAAGCATTCCTGTGACTCTGCAGGAACACCTGACATGTACGTCACCAGACGAGGTGGCCCTAGTGCCTGGCCCTCCTCTCTGGTAGGCTAGCAAGAAACCTTGGTGCTGTGATACCATATAACATGTATCACAAGCAAAATCTCTTGCGCTTGCGTGTTCCCCTATTGATGAGCAATGCATATATACCGACTATCTGACCAGCTGTTCTGCAAAGCACATCAACCTGACTAAGTATATGACTGCAAAATGCCTGATACCACCCCAGAAGAAGCGATTCTCGCCCCCCTCTATCCCAAGCCGCTCTTAGATATAAGATGCATATCATTTCTCAGCATAACCACTATGCTATATCATATAGTATGCGGCGGGATCATCAATGACATGTATATGCCGAAGTCGCACAGCTACTCACCAACAATCAGCACACCAACTGCCGCACTCACCTATGTTGAAGTGGTTGACAAAGCCAGCATACACTCCCACAATGCTGATTCTGCCACCCTTGCGACAACCCACAATCATCTCATTGAGGATATCACCAGAATCAGTCTCCAACTGCAGGGTGGTCTCAATGGTGTGCAGCCATGACTTGCTGTAGTGGAAGCCTGCTGCTTCAATGCAAACATCAGGGGCCCTGCCTGGCTCGTTGGAGGTCAGCTCCCTGCATGCATGAGCCGAGCAGCTGGCAAGTTGGTTGGCTGGTTGATGACAAGGATATGCTTACAGTTCTGGAATCTAACGCTGATACAAAAAGAAACAGCTGGTAGGCCACCAGTGGTGTCGGCCTACGACAGCAACCATGACATCAGCTCTCAGACTTGATTGAGCCGCTTGACCCTGTTGTCAGTCCCTGCTTTTTGACAATGATAAGTTTCCCCACTCACTTCAGTGCCTGCAGGGTTGCCTTCTTCTTGTAGTTAATCACCTCAACACCAGGCACCACCTTCTGAGCATGATCCAGCCTATACTGCACTTCATCAATCAGGATGATGCGCTTGGCCTTGCGATACTGAGCACATTGGGCAGCAAGGATACCGACTGCAGTAGCACAAACCACCAAACACTGATCAGATCCAGCCCTGAGGCCATCCATGTCACGGAGACGCATGCACTGTAATTGCGCAGGCCCTGAAACTGGCGTTAGTTCCTTAAGCCACTGTTGCTGCCAGTGTGAAGGACCACGTTGATACCTGCTGATGCTGCACTGCACTAGTCCGGTGCAACCTCTTGGAGGCAACAATAGCACATGCCCTGGCATGGTATCTTTGTCATAGCCCTCGTACTGAACGCATAAGAGGCCCAGACTCTGGACTACATGGATCATCTGCTCATAAGTCAGCATCACCAACATGTTATGGTTCCTGCATACAAGGTGCCCAAACAGAGAGGTATAGACCATACCTGGTCCTGCTCCCCATATTGCCACCACATCTCCCTCATGAACCTCTCCCATCTCAGTTGCATGCCATGCTGTTGGCAGGATGTCTGTCAGGAACAGGACATCATGATCATGCATGCCTTCAGGCACCTTCAGGCAGTTGGTGTCGGCTGCAGACAACAACAAACATGTGAAGATCTGATATTCATGCGTAAGAACTGGCGCATAGCCTGATGGCCCAAGTTGCTGGCACAGGAGAGTATGAAACAGACACTGCTGGCACAATGGAACGCTACAGAAGCATTCTTAATGTCTGAGTGGATACAATGTGATGTGCCTGGGTATGGCCTACAGGCCCTGCAAGTATTTAATTCTACTTGATTTGCCAGCCTCGCATCTGCTGCATTCACCAATACATGAACTTGGGGTTATCCTTTTTATGAAACATCAGCCATGCCATGAGACCTTTCTGACAGCCAAGATAGCACTGCCATCTGGGCAATTTTAGAAACACCTGGCAACTTGATTGATGGCATCAAACACATGAGCTGACCTTGCCTATGACGCTGGTACCAGCATTGATTGCAGTGACCACTGCAGCAGATGCTTACCCAGAGGTACTCGCACAAACTCAGCCTGACCTCCCTGGTATCCTCCAGTCAGATGACTATAGCCAAACACGCCTGATGTGGCCTGGCCATACATGACCTCATTCACCTGAGACAAAAAGGCAGGGCATTGAGCTCATTACACTGCATGTCTGGTGCTGTAGCTGAGCGTCTGTGAAATCAGAACGTCTGGTAGCTGCATCGAGCATGATGAACGATAGACCCTCTGCATGTACCAGAGGCAGTGGCTGAATGACTGCCAACTATCATATGCTGGTGTTATCTATGACCAGTGTGAATCTGCTATACAAGTTGCATGGCTGGTGTTCTGTAGATGATACGGGTCTGAACAGACCTTGCTGGGGTTTGTCATGTCACAACTGCTGTGGTAGCCGTGTTGACAGAAGTAACAGCCTCCACAGGCAATGTCAAAAGCCACGAGAACACGATCACCCCTGTGCTTGCAAGAAACAGAGGGGAATGTCAGTGAGTGGGTCACCTCTTGGTTGCAAGACGTGCAAACGCCTACATTATTTGTTTCCTAGGAGACACAGCGTGTCAATTGGGACGTCAACTTGACCTAAGGAGCCATCCACATCAACATCAGCTGCTGACAGGGACAACAAGAATGGTACAGTAAGCTCTCTCCTGTCCATTCCTTAGTCCTGAACATATCTGCCAACGGACAATCACTTGGACACACCTGTTGATGGTTTGCACCTGATCGCCCACTTCCTCGACAATACCCATGAACTGCAGGTGCATCACAAGCAGTAGCTCAGTCAGAAGCTGTGTTGATGCTTTGCATTCGGCCCTTCAGCAGGGCCCTACCATGTGATGCTATACCACTGCACAGCTGCAACAGCCTTGCAGATGTATCTCTTCTTGAAACCAACATGATTGGCCTTGAGCTGGACGTGTATCGCTCAAGGTTGCTCTGTGATGACAGACCCACGCGCCAAGCAATAATGGCATCAGCTTGCCGAGTGCCAGCAGCTGGCATGTGCATTGACACTTACTTCTTGGTGTGGGGCTGTGCTCGGGATACGCACACAGGCACACACACAAACACTGATACATGCATACAGAAGCGCACAGTAAACCACATGTGATCAACTGTTTGTCAGCCCACCTCATGGCCAAGCACGTCACCACTCTTCATGCCAGGCATTGAGCGCAGGAACAGGTGCAGGTCACTGCCACAGATAGCGCTGTTTGTAACACGCAGCACAACATCAGTCTGCAGTGCAAAGTCATGTCAACACAGCTCAGCATGCCAACAAGCAAAGGAACAGCCTGCCATGGCTACCAGCTGATAGTTGAGCAGGTCAACAGCTGGCCAGCCCCATGCGCTGCTGTCAAGTGTCTGCTCGCATTCTTGATCAAGATACACACACATACAGGCATTGCCAGAGTGTACAGCACCTCAACTGATCAGGAGCTGTAAACTAATCACCAACATAGTCAGCATGTGAGTATTGTTTCACATGCGAATGCAGAGGAATGTGGATCAATAGCCTTTTTATGCTATCAGGCATCTTACTGGGTCAGTGACGGTTGGTCGTGGCATCTCCTTGATCTTCATGCTCTTCTTGCCAACCCACTGCAGCGCTTTCATCTTCTGATCTGGGTGAGTTTTTGGTGCCACTGTTGGCAGACCTGCAGACCGGTCGGACACATTGCATACATGGCTGAGAGCCCTGATGGTTTCCTGATGCATGCCCATGACTTCACCTATGGGTGCCGGCTGTCTCATAGCTTATAGGCAATCCATAGTGGCCGCCAGTAAGCCGTTTCAGATAATCACACATTGTATTGCTGCACGCGTGCCACCGTCATGACATGCTGAGCACTTGCGACAGCTGCTATTGCGTGTACACGCCCCAACAGTGCTGCAGTTAAACCTACACTCAGGTGAAGTGCCCTCCTGTCCCATGCCCATCTTGTTCATAAGCGTATCAACGGCTTCAACTATACGGCCTGTCATCTTGTTGTTCTGTTGTAATTGCTCTTTACTTGGGTTCGCAACGTGCTGTTGTGCAGCAACTTGATCGCAAGGTCCCTGAGATGCAGTGGCAGGGAGGTTGATGAATGTAAAGCTTAGCTCCTTGCTTGATCCTGCGCAACATCATCCATCGAGCTGCCGACTGTCTGTCACCAGAGCCTGCGTGGCTTTCTCTTCCGTCGTCATGATGATCCATGATGACCGCCCTGAGGACAACCGAATCATTGGACATCCCAGCGCTGGCGGTTGTCCATAACATGACTGAATAGTTTTGTAAAAACAGGACTTTATTATATTCGAGGAAAAAAGGTATGCAGTGTGCACGTATGGCGGACCTGCTTTGTTGACGGGCCGGTTCACGACGAAGGAAAGTAACAGAGGACCACTGTGGGCCTGCAGTACTAGTTCAAAATGTCAATCTACAGTTTAAAAATGGTATCGTATTTCTTCTGGTTAAGACCTGCCGCACGCATTACCTGGCACATTGCTCGGCAGTCCCGTGCGCGCCTGAACACGAGTTGGTGTCTGTGAAAATGGAAGGGAAATGCCTTGAAACATTTATAACGTGTTTTTAAGAGCCTTACCAGGAAAGGCAGCCTGATGGGGACGAACCCAGTCAGTAAGGTGCACACTGGCCGCAAGTTGGTAGACATTGCTCAAAAAGCCAGGGGCAGAACACCCGTAAAATACGAGCTCGAGGTCATACCCTTCTTTGCTGGTATGTATGGTCACATAGTCTGGATGCACTGAGACGGATGCCGTTTCCTAGGTCCAATGTTGTCATGTACAGTTCTTCATAAGAGATTCTGAACATTGAGCTGGGAGGCAACAGTCCTTTAGAAAGCAGTTGTTGACGTGTGAATCACCCGCTGCTTCTATTGACGTTGTAGGTGAGCTGCCCTCAGGGCTGGAAAAGGCATCATTTGCCTGGGAGCGTGGTGCCAAGGTCTTCCAGACAAACGCCGAGTCAGTCAACCCTCATACTAAGGCAGTCTTCTGGAAGCAATATCTCAAGCAGGTAGGCATGTTGCACCTGGTGTAGCTACAGCAGATCTGTTTGACAACAAACAAAGAAGGCTGATCATTGCAGCCACAGTTCTTACCAAAGCTGTGAAGTGCCCTGGCCAGGCGTTCAATGTCAAGAAGTTGCAGCATGGAACAGGTGATAAAGCTGCCCTGCAAGTTGACACTGGCATGATGGTGAGTTCTGGTGCTGTATATTTGCAGACTGCTACGATCTACAAGGATAATGGGCGTCTACTTCCCAAGGAGTACAGCTTCAAGGTTCTGCACGTACGGGGAAGTGACAGCGCAGCAGTGCGGAAGACAATCGGCAAGATCAAGGTGGACATGTGCCAGTTCTGCAGTGAAGACACAATATCAAAACCCCAGGAAGTCTTCTTGCAGTTGAAGTAAGTGCACCAGTATACACACTGCACAGCACTTTGACAGGGGGTTACTGCCGCAGGCTGGAGTTCTTGTCTGGGAGGCGGCGTATCCCCTTGTGTCAGCAGTATGCTACCATATTTTCTTTTGCGCCGTGCAATGATCACGGGATCCAGCCACCATAACTGCCTGCAGAATTCAAAAACATCATGGAGGCCTGTAGCATGGTGGGTGCTCTGCTCAGTCATGTTGACTGATCACATCCAGGCCTGCTGGAAAGCTGAAGGTTTCCATCAAGTGCACCTGGTTGAAGGATGCCAAGATTGACATGGATGCACTGACAGAGGCATCATTCACAACACACAAGAGCACTGAGGGGCGTGAGGAAACAGCAGATGGAAGCGAGCAGGTGCTCAATGACAGCCTATGGGATCCTCTAGAGATGGTTCTTAGCTGTGATGCATGCAGCCACTATCCTGCAGCTGCCTTGCAGTCCGAGCACTACCTGCTTGTGACCTGGTCTGTGGTTGACAGCTGCCACCTGGTCTTTGCTTTCAGTCTATTCCTGCCACCTGTCATGATGCTGCACCCTATTGTTTGAGCAAGGTCACTTCATCTCTTGACACCACGAGCTGACTATCCATACCCGGTATGGTACGAGCAGTTGGCATTCTTGCCATCTGCCCAATGTTGTCAGTGCACGAAGCAAGCTCGTCATAAATGCAGCCTGATGTCACACTTGCAGGATTTGACGGGATTTGACTATGCTGAAGGCATTGAGGAGCATCCGAGTCAACCACATCAAGGAGCCGCTACCAGTCTGAGCAGCAAAGGTACTGCCCGTCAGGCTACCAGCAGTGGCGGCGGCAGCACAACCAGCAGCAACAGCGCAGCAGCAAGGATTGCAGCGAAGTATGGTCACAATGATGCCATCAATGGCAGCAGTCAAGCACATAGCTCACCCAGAATAGCAGCTGGTAAGCGCAGGAAGGGACCTGACCTGCCAGCAGTGCTACCGTGCTGAGATGCAGAGCAACATTGCCACCAGCCACGCTTTGCAGCAGTCTGTCTTTTCGTGCATGATACTATCTTTGCTGAGCAAAGTCCTGACTGGATCCAAATTGGAATATAGATCTGATACCTTCATTGCTATAGCTATTGTTGGTAACCTACACAGTAAAGAGCATAGATGGTAGGATGTGCACATGCAGCACGGTGTTTGACACTGCATGCAGGCCCTGCAAGTTGCTGTACATGATCATGATACACATGTGTGTGCTGCACCATGACATCACCCCTTCAGTAAGCTTCTGTGTGTGCTGTTTGCAGGAGGTCTAGCTCACAAAACAGCCATTCCAGGTGCCATACCTGCCTTCAGTGTGGGCTTGTCTCCAGCGGAGGAACAAGCAGCTCTGCTGCAGAAGATGGCCAGCCAAGCAGCTTTCAAACAGGTGAAGAAGTTGCTTGCTCGTTAACATCATCAATGTAGCTGCCCAACTTTGGACCTTAAGGCTGAAGCTTCAGCCACATGGATTAGTCCATGGGAATGCACAGTTGGTATGTAATCAAGCAGAGGGGTGCAAAGTTTGTCAAATGTTGATGCTGAAAGCATCTGTTGGTGCCAAAATGCAGTACCCAAGAAGAGCTGGTAGCACTACTGCGCAGTTACTGTTTTGCACAGGCTGGTTTTTCAATCAACCCTGCTGTCCTGCTGGATTGCTTGCAGGCGGAGATGGACAAGATGCGGCGCACAATAGAGGACCAGCTTCGGCACGAACTGCATGGTGCACTAGCTGAGCATAGCAGGAAAAGCTGGAGGGACATCTTCTGTTGCTGCTTTCCGGGCAAGCAGGTGGGATGCTTACACAAGTTTCCTGACTGTGATAGTGGTCTGCTTGCATTAATAGACACATTATTCATACCCTTAGGGGTATCCACAGGTTGTGGCATTGCATCTGCCTGTAACAGCAGCAGCCCATATAGCAGCAAAGAGGATGTCTACAGAAAGTTGCTCAACAGATGCACTCTCAAAGTGCATGGCATGCAGGCTCTGCAGCACAGACCGTCTGTGCTGCAATGGTTGCAGCTCAAAGTTATTGCTTGAACTGATGTGCACCTGGTCAGTTGGCAGCCGCCCAGCTTGCCAATTCCAACGGTCACTAGATATTTTAATGTCTATCGGTGCAGGTCTCGAGGCGTGCTATCACTGAGCTGGCTGTGAGGGATGAGAGTGAAAGCACACTGTTACAACAGCAAGGGGATTACCTGTAAAGACAACAGCAGCTGCAAGACTGGCCTGGCTCCTGACCACCAAAGCCAGTCATCTTTGACGACATGACTGCAGCTCACACCCATGCAGACCATTGCAAGCTTCAAGCACAAAGTTTGTCAG
>LWCB01001613.1:0-11116 GCA_001630525.1 Coelastrella sp. M60 | reverse complement strand
GCAATGGTGCGTACAGAAACAACCAATGTTCTGTCTGTATTTTGACACAGAGCCTTATCGTCGTGCCTTCTTGTGTCTATAGTGCAGCTTTCTATGGGGTGGACTTTACTACTGTGGTTAGTGTCTGTTACAGGCAGAATCAAAAGCATGTACCGTCGATGCAACAACCTACCTGAATTATAATATGCAGGTACGTGCAGCAGTGTTTGCGCGCGGTCAACCAGGCGATGGGCCGCGTAATCCGTCACCGTTTCGACTACGGCGCCGTGCTGTTGGCTGACGAGCGGTTCGGGTACACTCAAAATCAGCGGCAGCTGAGCAAGTGGTTGAGGGAACACGTGGTGCAACATCAGAGTTTTGGGGCAGCAGTGGCAAGCCTGACAAAGTTCTTCAAGGTACATGTTCACCGCGAACTCCCGTACAAAGGCAGTTACTGTACAATTGTGCGCTCTGTGAAGTGAGTGAAGCTTGAACTGCGACGGCAAGGTCACTATATAGTGCTTTGAGATTGCTGTTCAAAAGATTGAATGTTTGTATTTTGTGTAAATGATGATTATACTTGCAGGATAAGGGTGACTTGATGGCAACAGCAGCAGCAGCTGAGAAGGCTGCCAGATTACATAACCCTTCATCAGGTCAGCAGCAGTGGCTCTCTGCCTTCCAGCTGGTAGGAGGATCAGATGGCCAGCCAGGTGCTGGCAGCAGCACAGCAGCAGCAGCAGCACGGGCAGAGCAGCAGCGGCGGTTGCAGTTGGCAAATGTGCCAAGGGCAATTGACGTGCTGGGCATCGTAAACAAGACGGCCGACAGGGAACAAGGTAGGAGGGGGCAAAGCATCTTTTGCTTCTGCAGCGCAAGCAGGAATCACTGCATAAAAATTGTGGCAAACTGTGGCAAATATTGTGTTTGCATTACAGCGGTGTACAAACACAGTATCGCCATAAGCATGACCTACTTGGCTTGCCACTGGGCAGCTCATATGTGTGTGAGGTTTATGAAGATATCAGCAGCCGGTGGTCTTACCTGACATCGTGATGTCCCTCCAGCTTGTCAATCCAGTATCCTTGCTCTTCAGCAGCTTCACTCTACTGCACTTCTTGCTGCAGGTGGTAGTGTCAACAGTAGAGACCCAGGTCTTGATGAACTGTTGACAGACCTACAGCCTGCACCATCAGCAGCACATAATGCACTAGTTCAACAGCAGCAGCAGGGGATTAACAGCAGAAACAGCAGCGGCGGCGGCAGTCTGGGACGACTGCAACCAGCCAACAGGCTACAGCGCAGCATCGTGCCTAGATATGAGCAAGAGTCTAAGGCGTTTAACAGGTCTAGTGATGGTGTTCGGCAACTAGTGACAGCAGCAGATGATGGTAACAATGTTGTGGGGCCAGCCAGGCTGGTGCAGCAGCATAAGATGAAACAGCAGCAGCAGCAGCAGCGGGAGAAGTCAACAGAGCCAGAGCAGCAGCAACTGCAGCAGCAGCAGCGCAGCAAGGCAGGTAGTAAGCAGCCGCTAAGAATGGGCCAAGTCCTAAGAGCTTGGAACAGTACGCAAGTAGAACAGCACAAACAGCAGCAGCAGCAGCAGCAGCAGCAAGAAGATGTGTGTCAAGACAAAGCAGGAGGGAATGGCATTAGTCAGACTGCTGCCGCTGCTGCTGCCAGCAATGTCCCGACAGACCCCAAGGCATTCTTCAAGGTGTTGCAGGAGCAGTTGCCTGCTGAACAGATGACAGCAGTGAAGAGTCTTCTGGGGGCTTACAGGTATGACACTGTTTGTAACATAGCATACATGTCATATGAAAGTGGAAGGTCATAATCGTTTTCCAAATTGTTTGCAAGCAATATGCGAGTTGGATGATGTAACATTGTATCATCACAAGCTCTGTACCACCATACTTTCAAAGTTGGACACTCTGTATAAGAAACATCTGTGGCATGCAATTCATCTGTCAGTGTGTTGTTGGCATAATGAAGTGTTGAAAGCTACCCCAGCTAAGTGTGGACACTGTGGTGATCAATCTTCTGTGCCGCATGTTTGCATGAACCCTTTATTGATGTCTGTCTGTTGCAGAACAACTCGTGATTTGACGGCTTTTGTAGATGGTCTCATAGCAGCATTAGGTGGCAGCAGTAGCAGCAATAGCAGTGGCAGCAGCAGATCTCTGTTAGCTGGGTTTGCTGCATTCATGCCTCAGAAGGATCAAGCATGGTTTAAAAACCTTGTCACTGCTGGTGGCAGCAGCAGCAGTGGCAGAGATGCAGCAGCAGCAGCAGCAGCAGGGGTGAAAGATAAATGTGGTTCAGGCAGCCAAGCAGTAGGATCTCTTGTACACCAGCAGCAGCAGAGATCAAGCACTGCTGTAATAGGTAGCAAACGTAGCGCTGCTGCTTCTGCTAGCGCTCACAACACTCCCGCACCAACAGGTGGTAGTGATGGTGTCCAGTCTAGCAGCAGTAGACTCAACAGCAATAGCAAAAATAAGGTGACAGCAGGAGTCATCAAGTCGGAAAGCAGCAATGCTCTTGAAGTTACAGCTTCTGCTAGGACAGCCACCAAGAAAGCCAAGACAAGTAACAGTGGTGTACAGCAGCAGCAGCAGCAGCAGCAGGGCGCCAGCACCAGTCAGCATCCAGCTGCTGCTGCTGCTGCCAGTAAGCCAGCAGGCTTAGTGCATAAGCCAGTAGGACAACCTGCCAAACCATTCCCTGGTCAACCACCACCAGCAGCAGCAGCAGCAGGATCAGCAGCAGGAGCAAAGTCTGCAGGCTCAAAGCAGTTACCACCTGGCAGTAAAAGCAGCAGAAGTAATATTCCTGCTGCAGGGAAATCCTGCAAGCCTTGCATCTTTTGTAAGAAGTCCCCTATGGCTGCTGGCTACAAGGCTGGTTGTGGTCACATGGCTTGTTACAGCTGCTGGGTTGAGAAGTTCTCAGTGAATCTGAGAGGTGTGACTTGTCCAGTGTGTATGAGAGTGGTCAGAAGACAGCAGTTGGTGCAGGTGCCGTTTGCATGACCATAGAGTGCTGCTGCTGCTTGCTGCACTGTGACTGCTGTTTCTGTCACTGGCCTGGGCGGTGTAGCAGTGGTCAGTGTAGTTCAAAGTCAATCGTGTCATTTGCTCTTACATATATATAAACTACCCAGCAGCCATAGGAAATTGCCATCTGTTCTTACGTTCAGATCATAGCTTGTGTGATATATATCCTGAATAGGTCCAGCCATTCTGATGATATAGAGCAGTTGCCAGAATCATGGCAGTCATAATTATGACTGACCCAATCAAACAGGCATGTTTCAAGAGAGTGCACTCGGTCATGTGGTCGTTGGCAACCCATATGTATCGCTATATCGCCATAAATGTCATCATCAGACAGCTTGGTGAAGCAAATGTCCACCAAGTAATGATCATGACTCATTTCAGAAGCTCGTTTGCGTCTCTCCCCTTGTGCCTGGCAGCAAGTTTCAGGCTTGCTGGTACTACCAACTCATGGTGCAATGATTGCACTTTATTGAATGTAACGATGGTGATGATGACTTGTGATGAGCTTGTTACATGGGAGGTGGTTTCCAGAAACATTCAATTCAAGAGTATACTACTACTAGTAGTAGTAGTAGTAGTAGTAGTAGTAGTAGTAATAGTAATTCAAGAGTATACTCTTGAGTACGTACTGCAGCTGCTGGTACATATATATATAAACTACCCATCAGCCATAGCAATATTGCCATCGGCCCCGCTGCTGGTACAAGTGCGGCCCCAGTACGGTCCCAGCCAACTGGTCATCAACCTGACCAGCAACACACGCTGTCACAGCTAGAACAATACTGCTCAACGAGCCCTTCATTCTTCTATCAGCAACATGCTAAATGACAATAAGCACCTCGAGTCCCACGACAGAAAGCTCACATGACAAGAAGAATCTTAAAAACAAGCTTACCGCATGATACTTGAAACTTTCAATGCGGCTTGACATTGTCCTCAGTGGCAGACAATTGGCAATAGTGTGCTTCTTGTCATGTGATGCTGAGAGCAAGAGCAAACTTCAACGCCTTCACACTGAGCGTGTAGCTACACGTGTTGCAGCCAAGTGCAATCACCAAGCATCATCCACCTTCAACACCAACACCAGTTCACCTGATGCAGGCAGACCCTTGGCAGCCCAAGCAGCAGAGTTCCAACCACCAGACATTGGACCAATCATGAAAAAGTCAGACCAACCCCAGTTGGTGTACCGAATTGCATCTGAGCAGCCACTCACCAATTGCCTCTTGCCGCAGCTTCTGCAGTCCACGCTAGCTTTGAATTTGAAGCATAATCCTGTGTATGCTGCATAAGGCCCTACGAACACCCCAATTCGCACGCCACTCCCTTCAGGCCTGCACTGGATCTCAATATTCCATGACAGTCCTCCCATCGGAGGAGAACGTGGGCTCTTGATATACTCCGATCTATTCCGCTGGTTTGCCTTCATGCATGCTGCCTTCACCTGCTCAACAGGCAGCTTCCAAACCATTTCAGCTGGCTGCTGCTGGACCAGCTGCCGACCACCTAGCAACCAGCTTCTGGGCGTTTTGGCCAGCCTTCTGAGGTCAGATAGGCTGGGTTTGCGTCCTTCACCTTGTGTGATGCGTTGGAGTGTTATGAAGCTTCTCAGCTGCATTGCAAACCTTGACTCATGCTCTCTCATGTGGTGGTTGTCTGGGAAAGCTGCTAGATGAAGTGCAAGGTCTGACAGTAAAGGGGCTCGAACCAAGATCAACACGGCTGCTGCAGCTGCATCTTGTGCTGCAGGACCTTGCTGTCTTTCTATATATTCCCAAGCTGTGTATAGCACAATATCCTCTGATGGCACCTGCAACTTGTCTGACCCAAGTAGCAACTGCATGGCAGGCAAGGGGAGTTGCATGAGTGTCTCCAACAGAGCTGCAGTCTGCCACACTGCCTGAAGGTCTCCATAAGCAGCCAACACTATGCGCTGAACAATGCCGTCTTTGTCCGCAGCTGCCACTGCTATCATGTCAGGCACTGGAATTGAGCTTGAAGCTTCTGGGACTGTTGGCCAGGTAGCCGCGCGACTGAGTGCAGCTGGCAGCAACTGATGCAGGCACTGTGGCAAAGCAGATAGGCCAGCCAAGTATTTCAGCGCTGCTGCTGCCAAACCCTCGTCAGACTCTGCTGCGGTCTTCATCATCTTCAGCAGCTGTGCGGCTATCCCTGGCAGGTCAATCATGTCTGCTATGACCAGTGCCTGCAGGAGCTGCTCTTGCTGCAAGTTGTGAAACCAACCCTCCACTCCATACAACGCTGCAATAACTGCCTCTGCTGCTGGTAACTGCTCGTTGCTGTCAATGCTGAGGTTGATGGAGATTCTGGGCTTCTCTGCAGTCGGTGCATTGGTCTGCTGCTGGCTATCTGTTAAGCTGCTGGTAGGTGGTGTACATGTCTGCCAGCGTCGTCCCTGCAGTTGAGTGGCATTGCTTGGTAGATCAATCTCCCGCCATATTGTCTGACAGCAACAGCTAGGTGGTTTGGGACTGTACATGTGCACATGCAGGGGCGATTACTGGCATTCGTGCATTGGAGTTGCATAATGTGCACATCACGTGATTACGTGATCAAGCAGTTTCAAGTGCGTCGACCTGAGATCAGTGGTAGTGGTAGTAGTACTACAGCAGTAACTGCTGCTGACGGTATGTTGGATGCAATTGACTTCAGCCAAGGGGGCCCTGAGCGCAGCATACCTGTGCTTCGAAGTGTTTGCTATTGAACAGCACTAGCTGGTGTGCAGGAAAGCTGCATGATCTGCAGAGTTCCTGGTTACTGACATCTTCGATCATGGCAGTAGGCTCTGTTTCAGCTGTACGAGACGGCACATCCTCAGCGAAAGAGGAGTCTACCGCAAGTTGTGCAGGCCAGGCAATGATCAAATCGCAGTCTGATAACAGCTGCTGTCTGTAGTATCGCGCATAATCAGCCATCGCTGCTGGTTTCTCGCGCATCAACAGTGTGGCTGGAGTCCGCTTGACGGTGCCAGGATCGACGGAACGCTATAATAGACTAGTATGTCAAGTTGAAGTCGTATAGGAGTGATGATCCACACTGTTGATCATGCTCTTGGCGCTTGCTGAGAAAGCGCCGGTTGGGTTGTGCTGGTCCAAGGATACGAGAAGTGTTGTTGCGTCACTGCGCATAGTGCTGCTCGTTTTGGCGGCAAGCAAGCAGGTTCTACAAAAAGAGCTGTATACCTTGCGTGAATGGTTAATGATCCAAATTCCTGGCATATGAGGTCATGACTGCACAGTAAGTTCAGCTACAGTAAAACAGCATTGATTGATCTGGTCAACCATGCAGTATGCTGACATTGGGTGGTGATCGCATGGATCTGTCAGCAAAAATACAACATAGAGACGTTTGGTTCACATCAAGGCTCATCAAGCGTGCTACGACACTGCACAGCATCTACCCTGTGTTATAACAAGTACTACAATGGCACTAACAACTAGCTGTCGTCATGCTGCTGCTGTAGCTGAATATCCATCACTGCACAAGTTGCTGCTGCTGCTGCTGCAAGTGCTGTGTCATTTCACAGATCCATCAGTCGCCTGAGATCATCCACACGAATGCCCACTCCGCTGTTATCCCGTCTACCTGCTGCTGCCCTGCTGCTGCCAGCACCACCTGCTGCCGGCTGCTGCTGCTCCATCCAGGCTGCCTTGGCCAACTCCGCTTTGACAGTCTGAACGAAAACAAACAAGAATGATACTTGACATCGCAAACACAACAGCCATTGCCTTACACGGAACAAACACATATCTTTGTGAATCAATGCATAATGACATAAGGACATAATAACAGAGCATATTATTGGGCAACTGCTCACTGAGCAGTGACAGTTGTATCACTCATGCCTGTTGACCCTCAGGATGTAAAACCACACACAAAACACCTCTGGTAGATGCAAATGCAGATAATGAAATTCATTTGGTGCAATCCACCCCTGCCATAGCTGGTCCTATATGCTGATTTGATGCAATGAAACTTATTGAGACTCAGTGATGCATGCTGTTACCTGCAATTCCAACATCTTTTCCTCAATAGTTCCAGTTGCCACATATCTCCACACAAACACGTCACGAACCTGACCCAGACGATGAACACGATCCTGAACGTGAACACAGCAGCAGCAGCAGCAGCAGCACGTACGTGGGTGTATGAAGCATGGAACGCACAGTCAAAGACTATCCTATTGTTTAATCCGATGGGGAACATAAGCAGTTTCTATACTTGCAAACCTCAAGTTTGACTATGTACAGATCCATACAATATCTGGAAAGAGCAGAACTTCTGTGTCTGCATATAGATGCACACAATCCTAATGCATACATAAAAAAAATTTGCATACAATGCATATGTATACACAGGTGATTGTTACACTAAAAGATTTCATGTATACACATACCATTGCCTGATCTTCTACTGCTGGGTTCCACCATGGGTCCATCATGTGAACATGATTAGCAGCAGTGAGGTTGGTACCAACACCTGCTGCCTTCAGACTGGCTAGAAACACTGTGGGGCTGCTGGGGGACGAGCCTGGGGGAGGTGAATGGTCACGAATAGAGTACGTGGCAGCAGCAGCAGCAGCATGGCAGCAGCAATAAGTGAAGCAGAAGACCTAGTCTAGTACTGTGTGTCGTGTTCACAAGAAGAATGTTGCTAGTGGTAGTGATAATCAATGCAGTGCAGGCTATGTGGTTTGTGGTTGAGGGTGGGTTTTATGAGGCTAGACTTACTTGCGAATGCTTGTATTGCTGCTTTGCGTGATTGTGCTGTTGTTTTGCCATCAATGCGGACATATGAGATGCCTTCGGCTTTGAGAGCATCAGCAATGAGGTCCAACATGCCTGCATTTAACAATGGCAGCAGCAGCAGCAGCAGTAGTGAGTGAGTTGAGCAGCACGGTATGAACATTTTATGGACACTGCTTTGCGACAGTTGCTGCTGCTGCAGTCTGCACACTTTTTGAAGTGTTTCTGGGCAACATCAAAGCATACGTCGTCTTTTTTGCAAAGCCACTTAGTAATAGCAGTGACAAGATAAATATCATAGTGTGAACCGCCTCACCCATAAACTGACTAAAGACAACAGACTTAGTGGGTGCTGCTGCTACACCACTAGCAGCAGCAGCAGCAGCATCTTCCTCCTGCACCTCTCTCAGCTTCTGTAGCAATGCCTTCACCTTGCTGCTGCCACCAGTAGGATCACCTGCTGCTGCTGCTGCTGCTTGTGAGCCTTGTTGATCTCCATTGCTGCCAGCAGCAGTGTCATCATGATCATCTCCTGCTGCTGCTGCTGGTTCCTGTGGTGGTGGATCAATCAAGCTGTCTCCTGAGATCGGCTGTCGGCATAGTGGGCATGACGGCTTGTCACGAATAATCACACTCTCAATGCACCTGGGTACAACAACAAAATAACAGTCTTGTAACAACTTTCGAATACACTTGTGGTGTCCAAGCTGGCTGCATTGTGCATTGTGACAGCTGGGTGAGTGACTGGCTACTGCTGCTGAAGACTCAAGCGTCAAGCAAGTTGGTTTGCTGGAAACCTCTCATACCCTACATTAACCCACTCGCTTGAGTCTGCAGCAGCAGTAGCCACACAATAAACCAGCTGTTACGTTGAGTGCCTACTGTCACTGCTATTCATCTTACTGCATTGGTAATTGTGTTGCAAATTCATACAAAGCCTATGGCCCCCCCCCCTCTCACACACATACAATGCACACATACAATGATTGACAACCACAATGCGCTGCATATTGAGACAGCATCTTTCTGTACTTGCCAATGCTTGTACTGCTGCTTTGAGATGGTGCAGATGGTTGGGATTGTACTGCAGTACTGCTGATCACTGAGTCATGAATGCATACAGAACGTGCCGGTATACATGTGTCTCAATGTGTTTGTATACAATGTTATGCATAGTATGCATAATGCTTATTAGTAATTATAGCGTCATTTATAGCAATATTGTATATTGCATGTATATGTGTTAATGACGTACAAGTCTTATTCTTACTACCTTCTGCAGTAGACGTGTCCACAGGTTGTGATACAGGGCAGTTCAAGTGGACTGAGACAGATGGCACATTCCTCGCTGTCACCACCTGCAGCAGCAGCGGCAGCAGCAGCATTGAGTGGCAGCAGCATTGAGTGGCAGCAGCAGCGGCGGCAGCAGCAGCAGCAGTTGATACCTGCTTGCACCAAGCGATCACTGCACCTATACCCACCAACATTTTACAACGCAGAAAACATCACAAGACTCTAACAATCGTTGAGTACTGCCATCTGCTAATGCTGATGCAACTGCTGTCTGTGTTACTTGGCATTTTCCAAGCTGTGACGAGTCATATAACATGTTACAGTCCCTCCGTTACCTGCCAATGCAGCCAGCAGCTTCTGCAGCAGTTCTGGTGGTGGTGCTGCTGCTTTGCCTGCTGCTCCTGCTTTTGCTGCTGCTGTTGCTGCTTGTAGCAGTTCAAGAGCCTGGGGACATAACCTGCTGCTGTCACAAACCTACAGCAATGGTATACACACATACAAGGCAACAGCATGGGTGAGCAGCAGCAGCAGCAGCAGCAGTGCATAAGGAAACTCTCATGCCAGCAGTGCTTGGCAGAGTTGTTCAATCACCCTTATGAAGCTGTTGCTGCTGGGCATGCTCCAATGCTGCAACCTGTTGACCATGTCAGTACAAAGACAATCACAAATAATCACGACAATAATTATGATAGCAGTGTGTTCTAGTCCCAGTAGCACTGTCACCTGTCTCAATCTCATGATGATTGCCAACACATTGGTGTAGTTCTCAACCAATGTACCAGAGCTTAGGTGATGAGCAACCTGCAGCAGCAGCAGTGGCAGCAGCAGACACGGCATCATCAACCTTGTCACACCGCATAGATATGCTGCTATAAGCAAACAACCATTCAAAGCAAGCGTGTTCCTAGGTGGATTTAGTGTTGACCATCACAGAGTGAAGCACATGTGATGCATCGGTCATCCCGCCCTTCAGACTTGACCTGTTGCACTTGGCACTCAGATTTGCTCATTGATATCTTCCAAAGGAACATGCAGAACGGGGAAACTGTGCATAATGCTGCAGACTGTACACGAATGTGAACAGATACCCTACCAGGCTCTTTGTTTCCGCCTCAAGTCTTGCATAGTTGAGTGCATCTTCAGGCCCCAGTTCAATCCCGACCATCTGCACTGTTTTCCTGGGAAGCTGGACAAGAGGGCGGCCATCTGGACCAGGGCTGTCTTTGGTGCGGCGGAGAGCCAGGGAGCCCATCAATACCTAGTGTTTATATACACATACTTATGGTGAGTCATGTATGCGCGCGCATGTATATATGTAGTATGCATTGTATATTGTGTAGTACGCCGTTCTAGTGTTAGTAACCAACTTGAGACTTTGTGTTGATACAAACATACACATGACACGAGGACTTAATTGATAAGCAAGCGCGTTGTACATGCACCGGCACTATACTGCTGCTGCAGCACATATATATACAAATACAGATCCACCAAGTTGTGTTATGATGTGTTATATAATGTGTTATAACATACCTTGAGGGCTGTCAACCCGCTTGTATTCCTCTGCTTGAATGGTCTCTCAATGCATCTCCGCCAGAAGGCCTTGTCATCCAAGGGCTTCAGCCCCAGGAATACCAGCAGACCATGGATGTCAGTTGTTCTGTTTTGTAACGGAGTACCTGTGACTGCCCACCTTCTGGTAGCTTTGAGGGCACGGCAGGCCTAAACCACAGCAGCAGCAGCAGCAGCAGCAGCAGCAGCAGCAACACTTATGGCTTACTTTGCTGCTGGTCAGCAGTAGTGAACTCGAGTAAATAAAGTTCTGATACTGCTGATTAGAATGCAAGATGCTGTTATATATATGTGACAATATAACAAGCGCTTACCTTTGCTTGTTGTGTTTCACTGTTTCTGATGGTATGTGCTTCATCTAATACAACCCTAAGCCACTGCACAGCCAGTAAACCCTGACCACCCCTCAAGCCCACGTCAGCAGCAAGTGTTGCATATGTT
>LWCB01001604.1:0-11925 GCA_001630525.1 Coelastrella sp. M60 | reverse complement strand
TGTACATTGTATGCCCGGTCAAATTATCAGAATCAACTATCAGAAAATGCAACAAATAGGCCGACCAGGTCTATATATACCTCAAAAATGCCTGGTTGATGGATTGCATATGATATATTTTCATGATATTTCTGCAAATATGTGTGTACTCAAAAACATGTACATAGTATGAAAAACTAAATGATACATTTCGCATACCTGGTGCTAAATGTGACCTTCTCAGAGCGGACCAAAGCGCTGCATCAGAGAATCCACCAAATGGAGCAAGATTGTCCTTGATACTGCCAGTGAAGATGACAGGAACCTGTACACACATACAATATACAACAAATCACATCGCATACTATTCTCACAAGTACGCACATGCACAGCACAAGGATGACTAAGAAACAAGGCAGGTAATAGTATGGTTGGGCATATCGTAAATTTTTCATGTGTACATACATATTTTATTTTCTGTGTATTTGCTGAAGGCATTCTATTCAAGTCAAGCATGTTCATTATAGCTACCTGTGGTATGAGTGCCATGGCAGACCTCAGTTTGCGTAATCCCAGGGTTTTGGTATCCACACCGTCAATAACAATGCTGCCAGACTCAATTTCTGTGAGTCTGAATAACGCACCGATCAAACTGCTTTTGCCAGCACCTGCAGATAATATGATACAATACAGAGTTTTGCGAACATGTAGACTTGTATTGAAATTGAGAAAGAATTATCATAAGCATAACGCCAGCAACCAGCAAACTTCCGCTTCACAAAGTTTCTGCTGATGCTACACAGCAGCAGCAGCAGCAATGGTTAACACTACGTTTTACATGTGCGTACCTGTTCTTCCAACGACGCCAACCTTGAACCCTGCATCAACCTTGAAAGATAACCCACAAAGCACAAGAGGCAAACCTGGGCGATACCTGAAAGCAGCAGCAGCAGCAGTGGTGACAGCAGCAGCAGCAGCAGTCCTTCTCAGATCCAGTAAATCAGTGCACCACTCAGGTTGGAGAACAGAACAGCATTGCCAAGACTACATACATACTTTTGGAAGCATCATGCAGCAGTATAACACAACCACCATATGCCAGATGGCACAATGACAGCTGTATGCATTGTTGGCAGGTAATCAACATATGATACATGTTTATCAGTAACATAAGATTAAAATTTTTAATAACAAGCAATAGATGCTCATCATCAGAGGCTACTGCTGCAGCAGCACATGGAGGAGGTGTACACATACATATTTCATGTAATGATAGTGAAATGTAAATTGTGTCTTTGCAGTACCTCATGTTTACATCCTTGAACTCGATTTCTCCTTTGCTGCCAAATGCCATAACAGCAGCAGCAGCCCCACTGCTGCCAGCAGCAGCAGCAGCAGCAGCACTACTGTCAGTGTCACAGATTGGCAGCAGTGGTTCTTTGAGCCCTGATCCAGCAGCCTTCTTGCCCCTGCTGCCACCTGGATCAGCTCCAGGTTCGTTATTCCTGTCACCTCTGTTATTTGTGTTGTTACTTTCTGGTTTGTGACATGTGTCATATGACGCTTCAGCTGGCAGGTGACAGTACTCGTCCACTCGCTCGACTGCATTGAAGGTTTGCTCAGCCATGCTGCCGGCACGCAGCGTCATGTTGGTGGCAACAGTGATCTGCAGCAGCAGCAGCAGCAGCAGCAGCAGCAGCAGCAGCAGTGGTGGTGGCAGCAGCAGCAAGGACAACAACAAATCACAGCAGAACCTGCTGCAACAGCCTGATGGCTGGTGATAGCAGATATACAACTATATAGCAGTCAGCACTATCCGCTGTAGGAACTGCAATGCACAATGACATTGTGGCAGCAATGCAGAGTCCCAATGCACAAGCAATGCAGTACACAATGCAGCAATTCAATATACTATTGCAACAATGCATGACACTGCTGCAGCATCAGCAGCACAGATGCCGTAAGACCGACACCAGAACAGCAGCAGCAGCAGCAGCAATGCAGCAGTGCAGCAATTGCATAATACTACTGCTGCTGCCGCAGCAGCAGCAGCAATGCAGCTGCCTCAACCCACCTGCAATGCATATGTCAGCAGCAGTCCCATAGTAGCAGCACTACCCCCCTGCTGCTCCACCGTCACTAACGCTGCCAATAACGTACATAACGCTCCCAAACCCTCGAGTCTGACCCCCAGCCAGCGGTTTAGGCTCTGAGTCAATAAACTGTTAGCCGCGTTATTGTCCACTAAAACCCTTTGACGACTGATCAACCAGAATTCTATACCAAATGCACGGATTGTGGCTGCTCCAGCAATGGCCTCGTTGACAGAAGATAGCACAGGAGACCTGCGGCAGCAGCAGCAGCAGCAGTGTGTTGCAGCAGCAGCAGCTGCAGCTTGGCTTACATCATCTTCATGCCAAGCAGTGCTTAGTATGCATGCAGAGCTGGTATATGATGCTCCACCGCCATGTCGCAGATAATACGCAACTATGACAGCACTCATACATACTGTATTTTGCAAAGTGTTACAAGGTCAGAAATAACATGTTATGTAACATTGTAAGCACCTTGATACAGCTTCCAGCCGCTTCGCTTGTCTCATACTAGACATGAAGTACCCATACAATGCCCAGAACAATCCCATCATAACAACAAGAGCTGGAAGAGCAAAGGGCGCACCAATAGCGATAAGTAACACAGTGCTGATCAGCTGGAGCATGGCCCTGTGGCAGCAGCAGCAGCAGCGGCAGCAGCAGCGGCAGCAGCAGCGACGGCACATCAGTGGAGCATTGTGTGTATATCCTTGCACATCAAGCACGCAATACTGCACTTTCAAAGCATGCATTGTGACCTCTCGATAAGGTACACGTGAGTCTGTTGTTACAAAAGTTGTTACTAACGCACCTGAACGCAAAAGATAACGTGCTGGCAAGATTCCTATCGATATCAGCGGTGTCCTTGGTCAATCGGTTGATGATGCGGCCGGTAGGTGTGGTGTGAAAGAATGACATGGGGGCGCGCAGCAGCGAGGACAGCAGAGATTCGTGAAGCACCCTAGCAGCAGCAGCAGCAGCAGCAGTGATGCAAAGTCTTGAAATATGCAGTTTCTTTACCAACAGCAGTGCCAGGTGTCAATCAACGCATGCATCCAATCATGAAATTTTACTATGCAGAAAAACAAGGCTGCAAGCAACAAGGAGAGAAGGAATAGCCACAAGACTTAGTGCAATGCAGTTGGAATTTGATATACTAAGAACAGCAGCAGCAGCAGCAGCAGCAGCAGCAGCAGCAGCCTACCTTCCTGCTCTTATGCCTGATGCTGCCACATTGAGTGAGTTGAGGTACAACAGCAGCAGCTGCGCCCCACTGATGGCAGCATATATTCCCATGTAGAACTGACTGCTGTGATGCTCAGAACCCCTCTCAGTTTCACCTACACCACCAGCAGCAGCAGCAGCAGCAATGCATTGGATGCAATGCACTTACTCGCAACACACCAAGACACTGGCCTCTGCTGCTGAGGTACTGTAAAATGCAGCAGCATCTGTTTGTTGCTCAATTGCTGTGGCGCAATCTTAGGAAGTACAATACATGCGTTGCACGCATTACACCATGGGGCTTATGATTTGTAGCAAGCCTATCATACAACACTGTGTACCAGCCAACAACCAGATCAAGAAATCTATAAGACAGACAGACAGATGCTTTGGCGCCCTCAAGCAGGATTGAACCCGGGTCCCACCTGTCCAAACTGACAACCAAACCGTTGCGCCAACCCTCAACAGCTCGGTCAAGATGAAACCAGCCAGCAGCAGCAGCACTGCTGCCGGACCACCAACAGCTCTGAAGTATGCTGCCATGACTGACCAGGACACACCACCAGTGGCAGAGGATTCCTCAGTGGTCAACTTGCCGGTAGTACTGCTGCCAGCAGCAGCAGCTTGGGCAGGTTTTGCTGCTGCTGCTGCTGCTGCTGGGGTTTGAGTGCTGGTGGTGGCAGCAGTGGTGGTTTCTTGAGGGGAGTCATCTGAAGATCCTGATGAGCTGGTTGCTGCTGGCGATTGATCCTCTTCAACCTGCAAGGTAAATCAGTACAGCAATCACAAATAAATATCACAATCACTGAAGCATCATAGATCTCACAACCAACCTTATGATCTGATCAACCTTCAAACGCACAGATTGTAATCTTGATCATAGGCATGCTTGCGATTGTGATCTCTGTCAATCCTGTCCATCTCAGAGACTTGATCATCTGTAGCGCTGATCTTGATCAAGTAAGATTTGTGATGAAGATCAGCGCTACAGATTATCAAGATCAAGATCAAATAGATCCCCACCTGTGTCTCCCTCATAAGGGCAGTGAAAGCTCCCCCAGCAGCCAGCAGGTCACTGTAACTCCCAACCTCAACAGCAGCACCACCACGCATCACAATAACAACATCAGCCATGGAAACAAACTGAAGCTGGTTGGTCGCCAGAATAACAGTCTTCCCAGCAAGCTCCTGTAGACAACGCAAGAATACTGTGAAATAGGATCTCTTCCATAATTTTCAGGACATGACTGCTCATTGAAGGAATTGCCAGCTTCACGGCCTTGCAGTCTGATGGTAGAGCCAGATGAGAAGTGTGGGACTCAGTTAGATATCCTGACCTGTGCCATACCTTCTTGATCGCATGGTCTGCAACTGCGCGGCCGACTTTCGCGTCCAGGGCCGACAATGGATCGTCCAGCAGCACGACGTCCGCGTCCGCGTACAGCGCGCGCGCGATCGCGATACGCTGCTTCTGGCCGCCGGAGACATTCTGGCCGCGATCTCCTGCACATATAGGTTGCATGAACACAGTAGCACGACATTGACGTACAGCAGTTGTGCATTTGCTGGTGCACAAACTCACTCGTGCTTGAAGCAAAAGTCATGAAAATTTGAAGTGTCCTCGAGTGTGCTGAAGCAGTGCATATCCGAATCAGTAATGCAACACTCACCCAATTCTGTCAAATCCCCTCCAGGTAATGCAGCAAAGTCCGGTAGCAGCTGAGCAGCAGCAGTGGCAGCAGCATACCGCTCTGCATTCCACTCCCGACCAAACAGAATATTCTCCCTGACTGTCGTCCCAAGCACAAACGGGGTTTGAGGGACGTATGCCTTCTGGCCACGAACAATAACTTGCTGTGGATCAGCACTGGATGAGTCATCGCTGCTGACGCCGAGTAACAATCCAAGCATTGCAGAAAGCAGCGAGGTTTTGCCGGATCCTGTAGGCCCCACCACAGCCACCAGCTGACCCTTATTAATAACAAGATTCATATCAGTCAGGGTTGGTGGTTTAGTGGGGTCCCATGAGAAGTCACCGTGCAAGGATACTGCTACGATATCAGAGGTGTCCTTGCTGCTGCTGCTGCTGCCGGAAGGTTGCGCCTGAGCAAAAGGGCTGCTGGCAGAATGAGCTGAGTGTCTCTTGCTAAGTGATGCTGCACTGTTGAAGGAAGAGTCTGCTGCTGCTGCTGCAGGTGCTGCTGTTGTCTGCTGGACTTCTGCTGCTGATAGCAGCTCATGAATACGGTTGAGGGCCACACGGGCCTGAGTCGCCTACAAGCAGTGTATCAACAAGTGCAGCAGAGCTCTTACCAAACTGACTGTGTGACAGTGCACCTGTCTGATACAGCCACCACAGTTGTTTGATACTTGGATGAATGCCTTTACATCAGGAAGGTGTTGCGCCAAGGAGATTTGCACCAAATGTAGTATAGCTGGGGAAGCAATGCACAGCTATTCTCCAGCCGAGCAATGAACGGCGCAACGCCGTGCCGAAGTGTTAGTATTAGAAGGATGCTGAAAAACACAAAAAACATCAGGCCCTACCCAGGTTTGAACTGGGGTCACTGGATTCAGAGTCCAGTGTGATAACCACTACACTATAGGGCCAGTGCAGTGCTAATCGACTGCCGGTGAGGGCAGCGAGCTAGGAAGCTGCGTGGCGCCAACGCCGCATAAACACTTTATGACCAGAGAAATTGAATTTTTGGAAGTGTTCAGGTCGCGATTTCGAACCCAGTTGCTGACAGATTTTTTGCACCAAATAGCAGTGGGCATGCTGTGCCACAGTAGAAAAGGACATGAACATTCAATCGGTAACGTCTGCTACCTGACCCACAGACCTCGTATACACCCCAAACAATCCAAACAACCAAAAGCCCCAATCAAACGGGTCCCCTATAAAACCAATTGAAAATAAATAGCCCCAAACTCGTCAGTCTTAATATAAGGTAGCAGCTAGCAGGATCGCCTCATAGCCTGCCCAGCTTCGTGAGGCAAGCTATACACAAGAAACCCCGTTCAAAGACCTTGATCCTGCAGCATTCCTGAACCAAGTTGCTGTATGATCTTGAAGTATTGTGCCCACTACAGACTTTTCCTCCCTCTTGCAGAGGTACCTATCATGCATCTGGAGCGCACTTGCTTTTTTACGCGCTCATTGCATGTGATGTCTATGTATCAAAAACTAAAATATACATCATTACTATTTGCTTGTTTCGCATATACAGTGCAAAGATGGCATTCATATGTATGCATGCATGCATGCATGCATGTATGTGTGAATGCATGCATGCATGCACCACTTGACCCCCACCACCCACCTGGGAAACAATAGTTGGCAGCTGAAATAGCGGGAATCTTAAAACATTGAACAAACTCAAAGCTGTGAAGGCTTGAGCAGCGGATAATGGCTGTTGCATGATGAGCAAGTACGCCAGAAATGTGACAACTGGGATCAAGGTGGGGATGGCATTCACTAGGACGGCCATGAGCGTCTGTGGCAGCAGCAGCAGCAGCACCAGCACCAGCACCAGCAGCAGTTGTTCAGCAAATGATGCTCTTCATATATGCCTGTTTTGTTGCCGCACGGTGCCGCTGCGTCCAAATGTTGCAATGCAGCCCGCTATCATGCAATCTATTATTGTGATGCATACAACGAGAAAAACCAATAACTCATTGTTATGCAAAAAAAGAGGTGATACATGCGTGTTGTATGCATGTATGTGTTATGTTGTTTACCTGCAACAATGAGACGGTATACAGCACTGATAGCTCAGGAGCTCGGGCCGCATTAATGCGATCTTTGAAAGCATTCTCCCAGGTACTAGCTTTCACAACCTCAATACCTAGCGGTAGCAGCAGCAGCAGCAGCAGACGTGTTGGCAACAGCAGCACTTGTGTTGGCAGCAATGTCAGCAGCAGTGCATCCTTAGCATACTAAGTATAGATCAAGCGGTCCACACCAGCAAACTACTTCATTCTGCCATTGTTGCTGCTTGTGACTCTTCACATGATGTGCCATCACTGTAATGCAGCTGCTGATTCTTTGCTACATCAAATCTGTCATTTTGTGTTATATCTGTTTGATGCAAGAACCTGGACTGACCTGCCACTAATTCCCCTTCTAGCTTGGCCCTTGCATCTGAGTGTCTCAATGCAACTTGAAGTTTGTTGGCTGCTGCTCGAACCAGCTTGCTGTTGACTGGAACAGCAGCAGCAATGCACACAATTGCAACCATGGAGGCAAACCCTAGTTCCCTATAGCAGCAGCAGCAGCAGCAGCAGCAGCAGGAGTAATGCATTAGCAGCAGTTGTCTGTGACAGGTGTTACATGTGAGAGTTGCACAAATGCAAGAAACTGAATGCACAAACACGTAAACAGTGCAAATGTACAAGTTTGCAAATGCAATACCACGCTGCTGCTGGCAGCAGCAACACTCACCTGTAGAGCAGCACCATGGTGACGACAATGCGCAGCGGCGCTGATATGAAGCCAAATGCGTTGGCACAGAAGTCTGACAGTGTGTTGGCATCACTGCTGACAATGTTAAAAAGACGGCCAGCAGAGAGGTGGGAACGTTCGGCTGGGGACAGCAGCAGCACCTGCACAGCAGCAGCAGCAGTGATTTGAGAGGTGAGAGGCTTGTGCATTGTAGATAATGCATCCTGGGAATAGGAGCAGAAAGAAATTGGCCCCATAGTGAACTTGCTAATAATCGCATGTATGGTAGTATGATCATATTTGCAATACGTGTATGATATATGACTATGATATATGTATGATATGATGTATCTCTGTGGCAGTAATTGAGTGAACCAACACAATGCAACTAGCCTTCCCTTCAGAAGCAAGTGCATGATATCTTGTGCTTGATACACCCCAGATAAAGCACGCAATGAGTTGGCTGCATATAGGTTGTAATAAGCAGAGCCCACCGGGAGTGGGAGGGAGGGTTATTGCAGCTGGTACTGTACAGGTGTAACATTTGTTGACACCAGAGTCAAATGGCACCGATTCTCAGCAGCATGACATCACCCAAACTGACATGCAGATGATTGGGCTTGATATACCTCGGCAGGATATGCTTACCTTGCGATACACCTCGGCGGTAATGATCGCCTTCAACCGGAATCCGGCCCGCTGCACGCGCTGGAAGTGCTGGTGGTCAGCTAGTACGCCGGCCAGCTGCCCGGCAAACAGTAGTCCGGCCAGCGCGTACCCGTTGTGCAGCGGGTGGTCCCAGAATCCACTCCAGCCACCGCTGTCCGCGGACTTGCTCGAAACCACCGTCAGCAGCCGGTTGATAATCATCGGCCCGACGAACTGGGAAGCGTCGATGACGAGCTTGAACGGCAGCGCAGCGAGGAAGAGATGCCCTACCGCCGCCCAGCAGGCTTTGAACAGCGATGCTGACTTCGGCCCACGGGTCTTGAGCTGCTGTTGCCACGACGAGCGGAACCGGCCCTCGAGAGCTTCGACACGGTCCGGTGGCGGGAGAGCCCAGAGGTCGGACGCCACCAACGGAGCCTTGTAACCTGTAGTGGGCGGAAGCTATTATTAAAACTATCGTCTATCAAACACAGTGATGGCAGGTTGTCACCATACACACTGAAAATGGCTGAATGCATTCCAAAGCAACTAGAGACAAGTCGGCAAGCTTGTGACAAGTATGTTTACCTCTTTTCAGCAGTGGGTTGAGCCAAGAGAATGTGAACATTGCCAGCAGACCCGCCGTCCATTCAGGACAAACTTCAGGGTGGTAACCTTCAGGCTCCTCAGACCTTACAGGCTGGCGGCAGCAGCAGCAGCAGCAGCGGCAGTGGGGAGGGATCAAGTTCACAGCAACATGGCTGCCAACACACTGAGGACAAAGAGCCTTTGCAAGCCAAGGACTGTACACTTGGCTCTCATACATCAAACCATCCCAATGTATAATGCTTTTACAACTGACAAGTGTACTATTGCATGTTCTTTCGCTGTTGTGGAAAGCGAAGGTTGTCTCACCATGTACTGCTGCTGACCCTCATACACCAGCACCAGATTATCAGACTTAGAATCTCTGTGAGCAAAGCACAGGACTGCTGCCAGATACACCTGTCAGTAGCAGGAGCAGCAGCAGCGGCAGCAGGAGCAGCAGCAGCGTCAAGGCCCATTTGACACAAGTGCAGGCAAGGAAAAGAACCTCATACATCATATGAAGAACATCATTTGTTCCTTAACACAATCATTGCTGTTATGTCAGTAACACAACCATGAAAACCTGGTTATATCACAATATGAAACCCTAGTTACACCATACACTTACTTGTAGCCCCACGTACACCACATACAGCCAGAAGAAGTATCCCAACTGCTCTTCCCGCTGAAGCTCCAACTGAACCACAAATCTCAATTTTACTAATTCACTACTTGCCACCAACACCAAGGGCATCCTGATCATCCATCGAGATTTCATCACGAAATTACACTGCAGCTCAAGCATCAGGATGACTGACAGCAGCAGGTAGGACGCTGCCGCCAGCAGCAGCCCTGCAGGTTGACAATGCATGGCAGCAGCAGCAGCAGCAGCAGCAGCAGCAGCAGCAGTGGTGGTTTAGTCATTTATAATGCAGGTTATACAGCAGGTGATGTGCAGCGCAAATGCACAGTAGTACAGAGAAACAGAAAAACTGCAGACAAAGCAGATCTCAGTGCCTGCTGATGCATTGCACAGAAAAAGTAACATTTGTTGTACCTTGAGTGACTGACACACGGATTACATAATCTCACCTAACCACTCATGTGGTGCAATGGACCCCTCTGATAAGGGCATAGCCTGTTCAGCAAGTCGTGCATTGAGCTGAAACAATGGGACGGCAGTTGCTGCTGCTGCTGCTGCTAGGCAGCTGTAATGCAAGGGACGCAGCCAGCCCTGCAACCTGCATGACAGCACAATGCGCAGCAATGGATGACAATGCACAGCAATGCGCAGCAATGCATTGTGTTGTTGATCAGCTTACTGCAAGTAAATGTGCATTTTAGATAGATCGGGGATTAGATAGGAGTATCCTATTGATAGTGCAGTGCTAGAACTGGATCAGCAACCGAGACAACTTCCCTGCAGCCCCATGTGTCGCTGCTGCTGCTGCTGCTGCTGCTGTTGCTGCTGCTATGCGCTGGAGCTGCCAGGGTCAATGGGCAAGTACTACCAGGCTGCTGATACAGAAGCGTAGCAAAACCCGGGAGACTCTCGTGCAGATGGTTGCAATGTGCACGTGCATTGTGTGTGATGCAAGCTTTGTTGTGTGCTTGCATTGTACTGCAATGCAATGCATACGTACCTGAATGTATCATATCTCCTGCTGCTGCTGCTGCTGCTGCCAGCTGGCAGTATTCTGTGAAACCAGGTGATGTAGAATAAGATTGCAACAGCATGACCCACAGCTGCAAGCAACACAGTGCAAATATTCGTGAATCTGGGTTATCAAACCAAAGAAAATCAACATCGGAGGATAGGGCGAGTATTCTTGCTTAGCACAGTGTATAAAACGTGGTGGAAAGTATGCTGTCTACCAAGCTAACATATCAGATGTTTCCGTGTGAGTGTGGATTGATTAATGTAAGCCATCTTCCAACAATGCAACAGCAAAAGAGCTGCTGAAGTATAGGCTATGAGTAGATAATGCCACTGTCTGATTACAACTGCTGGTCAGATCATGTGTGCAACACTGGACTGATCTAGCTAGAACAAACTAGATCCCTTCAATCTATGATTAGATTCAGATACAGTCTGATACGGCTGACGAGCACATCCCCTGTTCTGCGTTATGTGAGAGCCTTCTGCTGCAGAAGCCTCACGCCCAAACTGGCACAGAAAACAGCCAGCAACACATCGATCGCTGATCTAATGCCAAATTTCGTTTGCTGTTATATTTTCCAATGTATTATGCACCTTCCTAGGTATTCTGTCGCGCTGTGTTGGCTGAACATGACTCCCAACCATCAGCCATGGCGCAAACCTACCCAAGCAGCCCAGGTCGATGATGCATGGCGTATATTTGCCAAAGTCTCCACTGAAGTGACCTGTTATTTTATCGGGGTCGCAAACCGTGTGGATGAATTGATGAGACTGCCCCAGAAGAGCAACTACGAACTCGTGCATCGTGAAGACGAGGGAAGCATGATCTTTTGATCCCAGTCACAACAGCAAGAAATACGCTACAACGGAAAACAAGGTCAGCTCATACATCTTCAGGTTGAGATCAAAGGACGCCTAGTGTCAGTTAGAGGTCACTCTCTCAAGGAATAATGTTCCCGCGGCGCACGATTCTTAGAAGGTGTGGGTGCGGGTCATCCTCCCTTGTTTTACCTTGTTGACTTGTTTGTGCTAGTTAAGGGCAAACGAAAGTGGCACGAAACGCAGTCGCCAGGAGTGCCTCGATGTGCTTGCCTCGGTCGAAAGAGCCATGACAGATTGCCAGCCTATGATCGCGGGGGTGTACGAGATACGAAGGTAGGAAAAACGAGTCTGTCACACATGTGCTGTTACATAGGAGGGGCTTCAGTCAATTCCATGTTGTCATCTTGCTGTCACCAGTAGCTGTGTTGGTAGCAATAGCAGAACAGTACTGCATCAACTGTATTGCC
>LWCB01001602.1:0-10809 GCA_001630525.1 Coelastrella sp. M60 | reverse complement strand
TTTCCATACGTTCCACCAACGGGACCAAACTCGGATGCACAGCAGACCAAGTCCAATGTGTTTATCCAGGCCCTCCCTGTTGCATCGAATGAGAGTGGGACACTTGTGACCTGTTTGTCCAGGAGAAACAACCCAAGCCCCGTGAGTGCACCACAACCCTTCACTTGTCTGCCAGATGACGACGCTAATTACTTCAAGCGTTCTGTGGCCAGAATAGAGATCCTAGGCTGCGCCAGCACCTTTACCAGTGCCCCATCTGTGGCATACACAGAAGCTGCATGCGATGCCTGGGCGGCTCGGACTTTTGCCCCGCTCGGAGCAAACTGCCTTGCCTTGCCTGGAGGGCTTTGAATCAGCTTTGAGGAAAGGCCGCTGCATCTGCAGCTATGATGTTCCTCTGTTAGTTGTCTACTGTTATTGTCTTGTTGGCCAGTGCATTCAGGATGGCATTGCGGCGTATATCCTGGTGAGGCATGTCCTAAATTCAGTATGTTTCTGTACATGTGCCTGGTTTTGATTGCTTGTGATCTTGCTGATGTTATATGTGTCACATACAGGACACATAAAGGTTGCTTTTTACTTGCTTTGAATATGAGATGGCATGTGTATATAGTTGTAGTTGCCTCGGTTGTTGATGTACTAGCAGGGAAGAGGGTGTTGAAGCTCTGCATTGTTTCTTGAGCTGGGATGTCATTTGCATGTATGGAGAGGAAAGTAGCCGTGATCAAATGAACAAGTGCTACATCACTGCTTGTGAGGTTTTGCAGCTTTGCGGGCTAATGAAGCCTGCAGTCCAGCATGTGCATTATTCAACAACACAACAAAGTACAGGCAATGCTGGTTGCTTAGGGCATGTTGTGTGGGATCATACTCACCTCAATTATAACCTCGTGGCTGTGGCAGTGATTGATATACAGAATGACATGGTGATGCACAACAGCATGGGGAAATCCCACTGCATGTTATGCTTTTATCATGTTCAAGGATGCACGTGTGCACGCTTTGTCTTTTTGGTGGTATTTGCGATTTCAGAATCACATGTGGCTGTCCCTTATGATTCTGGAAGCTTACTTCTTTCATGATATTGTATGGTTCTACATGGTGTTTATCATATTGTATGGTTTTGTATATCATGTATTTGGTAGTACGCGTGCCAGCTTTGCTGTTGGTGGTGTGGCATTCTGAAACCATGTGTGGCTGTTATTAATGACTTCCCAAGTACCTATATTTGGTTGGTTATATGAGCAAGAAGTACTGTGCAAGATTTGCTGTTGGCAGTATTGTCATCTTGAGTAGTATGTGTTGCTGTCGATTATGACTTTGGATACGGTTATGCACCTTTGAGTCTTGCATCTTGTAGTATCATCGTCTCGACTGTAGGGTGTTTACCGAATGGGTCAGATCTTAGGCATGCGAGTCTTAAACTTGTTGATTATCATTGGACTTGTATTGAACTAATTTGGAATTAGGTTACTCCTTGGTTAGTATATCTTATCATGTGTAGAATTCAATAGCTTATGTGAGTATTATTATCAAAGCACACTGCATGGAGTGCCAGCTTCTGAATCAGAGTGCGGGACTGATGGACTGTTTCAATTATGACCATCATGGTTTACTAGGCCTTCTTGCCAAGATTAGTAGTCTACCTCTAAGAGGAACTTTGGTGCAAAAGATACCCAACACGGCACCCACCAAACTTGTTCCTTGTCCCGCTCCCTGCCTGGATACCTTGTTCAACACACCTTGTTGCTGAATGATAGGCCAATTAATTGTTGCAACATTCTGCCTTCAGGCGATATACATTGTATGACTCTGATTACGTAATACTATGTGTGCTGTGACATATGCTGTGATAACAAAGGGCTCTTTTGGTCACCATCATATATGATTGTGTGCAAAAGCAAGCATGCAGACATCTGCTGGATGCTCTGTGTTGTCTGGGCGGATGTTGGTCATGAGCATAGCATCCTAGGAGTTTTGTAGGCCTGGGGATTCTGTAGCATGCTGGGCGGCAGGTATTGATGCCGCACCAAGTGAAGAACACATGTTTTGTACACTGTACAGTGTTGTCGCACTACTCAACATCTTGGTGCCAGTATCAGTGGCTGGCCCTGACGTGCCTTATTGCACAGCCTGTCTGGCATTGATGTCACATTGAATTATCACTTTGCTTCACCTGGTGTAAAGTCGCCTGTGAGTCGCGCTAGTTGCAACATAAGCAGTGAGGATGTGAAAGATGCAGCACATGCAGTGCACAACGAGGTAAGCCTAATAGTTGTTTTGTTTGATGGCTTGCGAGGTAATGTCATATCTGAGGATTATTCAAGCTTGAGTTGATGTTATCTACCGTAGATAACATGATGGCACAGGCTGTAAGAGAAAACTTCCTCTGGGTGAATTCACCGTGAAGAATTTGAGGTTTGAAGACTTCACGTTTAGAATCTCACATGATCTTACAGTTGTGTATGATTCCTGATCATCATGATCACATGCAGCAGCGAGCTAAATTTAAAGTGTTGTAAAGACAAGGGGCCGCCCACAACAAGGTGCTCTTATATGCAATCTTGAGCTGCTCAAGACACATATATATATATATATATATATATAAACTACCCATCAGCCATAGCAATATTGCCATGCTCAAGACACATGTGTGTTTATGTTTGATTACTGCAGCAACATGCTTGCAAGCAGTGTCAGCTGCATGGTAGGATTTCTTGTGACCAGTACCTGGTGATCATGACTGTTAGTAATGAGGGACCTAGGGTCACTAGGCCTTCAAGGGAAGAAGTTCCTCCCTGACAGCCGCTGTCTTGAAGAGAAGGTGTTATAGCAAAATATCTGTGCAACACTCCCAATTGCACCTGGCCCTTTCAACACGTGGCCACATTGTCACAGTACAAAATCTCCTTGAAAGTCATAAGCAAGCACGTTTGTTTGCCAGAGTGCTGCCGTAATCAGTACCAACAAGTCAATCTTCAGCACATGATTAGTACATACACTTGATCTGATGCGGTTTCCCTGCCCAATGAGCCTGTCCTTGGCTCGTCAAACGGGCTAAAGTTACTCATGTAACTTTCAAACTCGATGAATTCAATTGGCAAGGGTCTGCATGATGCAGCACTGCTATTATATTAGTTTCAATACAGGTATACCAGGTCATAGTTGCCTATCCCTCATCAACAAGAGGACAACGAGGTCAAGAGCAAATGCCATTGATTGAATCATCGGGTGACTCATCTGGTGTGTGCAGCCTGCCAGTCATACCCATTCATGGCATGGCTGTGGTTCAACCATCTTGAAAAATCACAGCATCACGTTATGTTGGCTAAAAGTGCAAGGCTTGAAGCCTGCATGAGGGTTTAGCTAGTCCTCCCTGCCTTAACTTGCTGCAGCTGACACCCAATGCATCACGATCAAGATCAGCGATCAATCAAAAGCAGGATCAGAATTCACAAACAATGTCAGGGGAGTGTCATAATCAAGATCAGATTCAGTAGCAAGATCATGATCCACAAAGCTTTGTCCAATGCCAGGCTGTCGGCCGAGAGCCTCGATTTCATGTGGCTGAATCTGCAATTGGTCATACACATCATATATTGCTTAAAGCATGCTCATACTGCAGCTCTAATGAATCACTACTCATGATGCCAGGCTTGGCACTATTGGTGTTGTTGTCTTGGAGCCGACTATGTTGAGGATCACGGGTTCACCATTTGTGATGGGGACTGTCACTTCATGATCGGATCTCACACGAACCAAGGGAGCCTGCAGGAGTGAGAAAGAAGTTGGCACGTGCAGCAAAGTGAATGTAATGGTGGCTGGAAAGACAAACGATCGCTACTCCCTAGGATTGAACAATTACTCCCAGGTGAATGATAATGCATGAATAACCATTCAACAGGTGTCTGCTGTTTCTACTCACCTTTATATCAAAGGCATTTGCCAGGTAAGCATCTTCATTAGGTCCCACAGGTGCAGGCAGCGGACCGTCTTTTGGTAACCTGAAGCTGCACTGCGTGTTGCTCTTGCTGCCGACGTTACTAAGAACCACAAGCGTGGTGCCAATCTCAAAGGCGTAGCAGTTCTGACTGGCAAAGATGTCAAGCTGGCGGTAGTTGTACAGCTTGTTCTGCTTGCGGAATCTGTAAAAGCAGTACAAGGACACTGTCATGTTGAACATCAAGAGAAATAGCAATATGTTTCAAGTCTCTAGGCTACGTTGAAGGAGTTAAGGGTTTAGGGAAAATAAATAAGGTACTATGGTTACCATTATGGACATGCCTGCAACACTTATTTCAACAGAGTAATATTATCTGTAGCGATGAGCAGATTTGGCGCTTTCAGTGGTTCACGCACCCAGCACCCAGCAGCAAGCAAAACAGGATCAAGCACAGAGCATCAAAGTGTCAGAAGAAGTACTTACGCAGCCAGCTTTGCGATCCACTGGTACAAGTTGTGAGTTCTCCTGAATCCGGTTGGCCACATCACCTCACGAGCCTCATAATCACGACAACCAGGTCCCTCTAAACCCTGTTCATTACCATAATAGATTATGGGAATGCCTGAAGACAACACACACAGAGTGCTGTGCTATACAAAAAGGTATAAGCACCATGTTTGTGAATCTTTTGTTTGTCCAGTTTGTGCTGTGTCTGTATGACTCATACAGTATGAGCATTCATGCACATACTCAGTCAGCTGATATTCTTGAAGGTAGACATGCTCTCACCTTCTCCGAGTAGAACATAAGCCAGAGCATTCCTCCTCAAGACCTCATCTTTCTGGAAGTGATACATGCGAGGTCCATCATGGCTGTCAATGAAGCTGCCCAAAAGGTAAGGCTGAGGAAAGAGTCTCAGCACACGGTTACGCATGTGAAGCATACTACAGCAGCAGTGACAACATAACAAGTCTTGTAACTTCAATACACCACATTTAATCAACTGCGATGCTGAGCTGTGATGTGTGTCCAGAAGTTAAATTGTCGCGAACACTCTTTTGTTCCCTTTCCAGTTATGACATACAAAATGCCAATTGTAGCAGGTGCAACATGACATGCTGCTGATCTGTGCTGCCAGCGTTGACAGATTGCCAGTGTTCCATGTCGACCCTCAGTACAAGAGTGTAAGACTGCTTGACCAAGGTATGCAGGTACTCCTGGTTTACTCTGCGCTGCACTGCATTGCTTTAGCCAGAGTGCTCTTGTACTCTGATGCTAGAGTGGTCCCTTGGCATCTAACCACTGATGTATGTATACCGGATGAAAATGCAATATTGAATACTCCAGTATACATACTATCATCTAGTATTGTATTATTTTGTTATTATTCTGTTACGACACTCACCCCCTCATATCTTCCTGCTTCTGGAAGGCGAGTCTGAGAGGTCCATACATTGGGTAGTTCAGCATGGTATCTAGAGCGTTTGTTCTCGGTACAAACTGTGACACAAACTCAGGGCTAGATATGTAAGGGTTGAGTCCCAGTGCTTTCTGCTGTTGTGGGTTGTGGTTCCAGAGGCCGAGGGGTTGGTCCCAGGCTTCGCCAATAGTCATCATGTCTGAAGTCTTTGAAAACTCTTGCCAGAAGCTCTGCACCATAATCCATCCACATAGTATGACATAATTTCGACCATAGAACTTACAGTCACCAACTTTGTGAAATATGCAGTATAATAACATAATATATGTAAGCAACTTTGAAATATGTCTGCTCGTTCTGTGACTATTACGGAAGCGAAGTATTTTAAGGCAAGTCTGCATGCATGGTTGGCCCAAAAACAAGTCCACATTGTAACGTTTTTTCACAGCCTACCTTGCTGACATAAGGTGCTGCATCGATTCTCATCCCATCAAATCCAAACATCTTTGTGAACCTAGTTGGCCACTTCAAGTAATAGTCCCTGACTTCGGGATTGGACTGATCTAGGTCGTGGAGGTTTGCCAGTTTGCAGTATTCGACGGTTTTCGGGTCGTAAGCCGGCATGCCGGGGTAGTTCGCCGTGGGGATGCTGCACCACTGGTCACAACCGGCAGTGGCTGACATGTCAGCAAATGAAGCGGGCTGTGCTTCGCCTGAAAAAAAATATAAATACTAATTGCCACATAGAAGCGGGTACATACATGGAAATTTCAAAGCAAAGTCTTCGCTCATGCTGCATAGAAGAAAAACGTCCAATTGATCCTGCAACCTCGATTACAAGACAGCACCAGTGCTTGAAATATGGCTTTGCAGATCTGTCGCTCAGCCCACAGCAGTGTTGACGTTGCTCTGGCACATGAGACAAAGATGACGCACCGCTGCTGCTGCTGCTGCATGAATGGTAGTGCTCTGACTTGTTGAAAGGGAAGACGGTGGCAATGTCGGCCACAGGTCCCATGTGGTTGGCAACAACATCCAGCATCATCAGCATACCTGTACCATCAATCACAACAGAATCAACATGTTGCAGGATAATGCATAATGCTGCAATGATTGCAACTGCAGTCGTGCTGCTATAACCTGAAACCAGATAAACTTTGTTTGTATGTCAATGCTTGGGCAACAGAGATAGTCAACCAGAATGCCCAGTATCTTCTGCTGCTGCCCTTGATGCCAGAGTACTGCTCAACATGTCACGAGTATGTATATCATACTGCTGTGCATACTCATATAACATGCACAGCAATAACTTGTCAGCTGTGCTGTTATGTACAACCAGTTGTGCTGTTGCCTGGTGTGTGGGTTGTGCAGACTGTGACTTGATATGTAGTAAGTATCTGTGTGATATGGTTTGTTCCTTGCTATCTTACTCACTCATGTTATGTGCTGCTGTTGTGAGGTCTATGAGGTCTTGCTGTGTACCAAAGTGGTGATCGACATCTTCAAGATGGACTGGCCAGTAGCCTGCAAAACAACACATGGATAGAATTACTGGTGTCAACAAACGCCGGCAAATGTATGATTGATTAATCATCTTAATCAAGCAGTGTTTGGCTGCTGGTTGTCGCTGTTAGCTGTGAATGAATTGACCATGAAACTTGCAACACAACGCTGTGGGAAGCAGACGAAGGTAGCTGCCAGTGATAGATACACTCAGCTACTCGGTCAGCATTACTTCTTTGCACTGGTTGTACAGCAGCTGACTATTTTTGAGCCTTCTGTGGAAGCGCACAGTACCGTTTGTGCTGCGCAGCATGCTGTCAACATGTTGTGGCCACATGAGGTGTTCAACGCTCCTCTGCCACTGCCACTGCTGCTGCTGTTGTTGCTGCTGCTGCCCTTACCATGGTAACCTGCTTCAGCCTGTTTGTAAGGTGGTGACATCCAGATGGCATCTGCCCCCAAATCCTGGATGTACTGCAGCTGCTGCTGTATGCCCTTGAAGGTGCCTGGGGGGTAGGGGACAACAGGTACACCAGAATGACAGTTGTCAGGTCACATTATGTTGAACCTACTAAGAGTGTGTTGCTACAAACAGTGGCTTGCTGTGCAGGTTTCAGCGTTGTTATATTGCGCAGGAGCAGTTCAAAAGTGTTGTGCAGTGCTTGCCGGTTGCTGATTTGTCTGGAAGCTGCTATAGCAGTACATGAGCATGCGTAGCTGCATCACACAAGCCAGCTGCCTGAATCAGCAGCTTGGTTTGTTGCAATGCAGCTGGATCAATAGTATTCTAATACACTAACACTGATATGATGAGGAATCTGGGGGATGGATTTGGTGGTCTACATATCTGCAGTGCTGAGTGGGTTGCAGGATATTCCTGCAGTTGTTTTGCACTGCAGGGTAGCTAGTCCAACAACATCTGGTGAGCTCACCTCCACACCAGGAGTTCATGAGAGTGCATCGTATATTGCCCAGCTGAAGCCATTCTCTGAGGGCGATAGGCCCGCCTTGTGGAGCTGTTGGGGCGAAGCGATCGGTCACAACCTGCCATGCAGTGGTCGCAGTCAAAGGGGCAATACAGTTAACTTACGGCCAGCCGTGGTCGATCACCACGTATCATGCAAGACGCTGATGATTACAAGAGCATCTGTACAGGACTTATGCATGACAAGGAAGCACCGTAACCCTGCGTTAAGCGCAAAGCCGGACATGACTGCAAGGGCAGCAGACGGTTTGTTCGCGCAGAGGAGTGTGGTCCTTTATTGCGCTCATTCACATACACGCATATATCATATGTTGCTTGTAGGGTTCGATTTAAACGCAGATCAAACCCCAGACGTCGCATATGCAGAAGGCAATACAACCATCGCTGAGTACCTGATATATGATGCGACTCCTCCACTGATCTGGTGTCGCTGCGTTACTACTCTGGAAATTGACCAGTAATGCAAGTGTCAGTGCAATCGTAGAGACCATGAGGTGCTGTTGTCGATGCCACCCTTGTCCTGCCATGTTTCCAATGCTTGTTTGGTCTATGTTCTGATCAAGGCAAATTTATGTAAATTTATATGACAATACAATGATCTTTAGAGAGCAACAAAGCACCCATACGGCCATACCTAATGCCATTTGTCACTGTTGAACCCGTCAACGGTAAGGGGGGTTTCTTCAACCAACTTTGTTGCAGGTTACAACTTATAAGTTTGGAGTGGATTGTATTGCCCTCACTGCGCGACACATGTAGGCATTGGGCATTACAGAACGATATTCGGCCCTCTACAAGCAGGTCGCAAAGACATGTCGTAGCCTGTGATGACACACGTTGCAGCTGCTGCTGTGCAACAAACCGTGATGCGCCAATATGGGTCAACCCAAAACGTACGATGTTTCCGTCTGCAAGATGTCAACACCGTTGATGGTATCGGCTTCTGTAATGTATAGCAGTGTCTTACTGGTCCAGCATCCGCAGAACCAACAATCACACTTATCTTTTACCCAGGAGACACACCTGCCCAGTTTCCTTGCACATGTTCAAACTCTTGTACGTAATGACGTCAATGAGCTGCTGTACTTACATAGGTCGTGTCTGCACCCACATACAAACTATAGTTGAGCCTACCAACATCTAGCTAACACTACATGAGTGCAGCAGCAAAGACAAATGATACAGACATGATAATGCATGTCGTCGTGATCTACAACACACTAGCATCAACTGCAACATTGCCATAGATCATTATTGAGAGGTATAACCTGCTGACTGGGACAATGGCCTACAGGTGATGTTGGCAATGCATCAATACACTGCAATCCAGCGGAAGAGTACCACTACTGCTGCTGCTGCTACTACTGCTGCCACTATTGCTGCTATAGGTGGTGGTGATGTTGCTGCATAAACATCTCTACACCTTGATTAGGTGGCAAGCCCATCGCCAGTGAAGCCACCGGCAACGCTGCTGCTGCTGCTGCTGCTGCTGAGGTAGCAGCTGGCTGCATTGGTATCGTTGAACCTGGAACTGCTGCTGCCGATGCTGCTGCCTGCTGTGCTGCCAAAGCAGCAAGTGCATGTACTGCTTCTGGCGGCAATGCAGCTTCACCTGTCACTGCTGCCGGCAGCGGCAACCCTGCTGCTGCTGCCGCTGCTGCCAGCGCTGCTGCTAGATCGCCAGGGGGTCCTAGTGATAAAGAGGCAGCAGGCAGTGGCTGAGGTGCAAATGCACCGCTGCTGTCAGATGCAGCTGCAGCAGCAGCAGCAGGCTGAAAGACATTGACTGCATTGGCTGCTGCTGCTGCTGCTGCCAAGTCAGGGTGGTGCATCAGCAACTCATGGGACACCTGCTGTTGATGAGGCAATGCAAGACCGCTGCTGCTGCTGGCAGCAGCGAACCCTGCTGCTGCTGCTGCTGCTGCTGCTGCTGCTGCTGCTGGATCTGACTCCATATGGTGCTGCCTCTTTGCTGGCCTCTCAAACAGGTGCTGCTGCTGCTGCTGCATGTGATGCTGCTGCTGCTGCTGCTGCTGCTCCAAATGCTGCTGCTGCAAGTGCATATGCAACTGCTGCTCCTCACTTGTGACTGGCAGCGCACCATACAGTCCTCCATTACTTGCCGCTGCTGCTGCTGCTGCTGCTGCCATGTATCTCGCATGATGCTCTGCTGCTGCTCTGTCATGGAGTGCTGCTGCCAGATGTGATGGTATGGCAGCAGCGTAAGGATATTGCAACCCCTGAGCTGCACAGCAGTTGGGGCACCTGCAACAATATATGACAATGGTCACGGTCATTCTCATGACAATATCATCACAAATGTAACAAATAAAAAAAGAGATCAGCTACATATGACCGCACGCACTCACGCAGTTGGGATTTATTCAGTGTCCCTGCAAAAGCAACAATATGTTGAAGATGGATCATGATGATCAAAGAATTGATCGGGATCCTGTCCTGATCATGAGATAATCCTGATCTTGACATGATCATGATCATAATCATGATCATCATTACCTGAAATCAGGAGGCACCACTTCAGATTCATCTTGATCTTCACGTGGCGGCAGCAGCCCCACACACTCCCAGTGAAACCAGTCCGAGCAGTAATCACACCCAAGCATAGATCTCTGCTCATCATAGAGCGATTGGCACAAGCAGTACACCTTACATAATTCACTTAAACCCTCAAAATAGGGCTTAACATCAACGCCAAGTTGATCTGCTGCTGCCAAGTGATTCCGTGCTGATAGCACTGCTGTCAAAACATCCGGATCACCCAGAGTCCCAGACTGCTGCCGGGCAGCAGCAGCAGCAGCAGCCTCGGCGGCTCTGCTGCTGCTGCTGCTGCCACGGCCCCAGCCGCCGTGTGCTGGCGGCTGGGTTGCGCTTCGACTCAGAGCTCTGAGTGTATCGGTGAGGTGCTGAGCGTTTGAAATCCATGACTGAGCATGGTTT
>LWCB01001599.1:0-10438 GCA_001630525.1 Coelastrella sp. M60 | reverse complement strand
GAGGTACACGCGAAGCTGTGCGCCAGGCACAGCACATCATACTGGGCGTCATGTTGATCCTGTACTGCAGTAACAGTAACAGGCAGCTGTGATACATGCTTGTCTGCTGTTTTTTGCAAATTGCTACAGTAGTGATATCTTCAACAATAGACAGAGCTTTGTTGCCGCATACCTCAAACACAGCAATGGGTGGGTTGGTAACTGCACCACCCGCATAACTAGGGTTGTTTGGTGGTGGGGGTGGCGAGCGATATATCTCGTCGCCCGGCGGATGCCGAGCTTCAAGCTTTGCCAAGTGCCGCAACAAGGTGGACTTCTTTCTGAAGTACTTCAAACTGTATTCGCAGATGTACAGCTTGTGGCAGCTGGCATAGGGCTCTGGAAATGGACTGTAATACCAGGTGTCCATCTCATACTTGCCAAACTCAACAACCTGCAGACAGATGGCAGCAAGCAAGCAGGCAACTTGCCTTCTGCAGTTGAATCATCCATTGCTGCATTCGCACTGTCACCGCCGTAGCACAACAGAGGACTGCTGAAGCCAGCACGCTGAACTTTGAGTTCCTATCAATGGGTAGATAAGCCCCTCATGCTCAACCTTGATGCAGCTTGTTCCTTGCCTGCCACCCCATACAGACTACAGGTTTGAGAAATTAGGAACATGAAGAATACGGATGATCTCTGACACACTCAACAAAGATACTATTGAACCATAAGGCTAACGCCAGACACTGAAAGTACATCGCCAAGCCAAGTTGCCAGCACCGTTTCCAAAATGAAGCGTAAGGGTGCTGCTCTCTTCAACCCTGGCATAGGACTCACTGATAGCTCGGCCCTAATGATCTCTATTCTCAGAAACACTGCTGCTTGTCATGCAGTCGAATCGGGCTGGCTGCAGGCACATTCTGACACCTCATGCAGCTGTGCATGCATGCCCCGCGGCTGGGCATGAATGCAGGCTGATCAAAACATTTCATGTAGCACACCTGCACATTCTTGACCTTGGTACGTTCGGCGTGCTCCTTCTCAGGCCCGGCATGGTCCTTGCTGTCGTCAAGATGCCCTGGAATTGCATGACTGTCCTCCAGCCTGCGCTTCAACCTGCGCGTGATTTTCTGACCATCTGCTTGAGCTACGAGATCGCCAGGACCAAGAGCCAGCGAAGGCACCGACTCCAGCCTGCTCACGTTGCTGTTTGGTGGGAGCAGTTTGTCCGCCGTCACCCATTCGTCCAAGCGTTTGTCGCAGTCTAAGAAATGTACATAATATTGTTGTCTGCCTGTAGCATCCGTCCGAAGCTCTAATATCTCGGCAGGGTGAAGCTGTCCATCAAACGCAGCTGTGCACTGTGTCTTTGTGCCCACAGCATACTCATTTTCTTTGCGATCTGAAGAGGAAGTTCCAGCACCATTCACTTTAGGTTGCGAGCTTTGAGCTTTCTGACCATGAGCCATGCCGCCAGAAGGCCTGGCGAGGCATTCAACAATCAGATCAATTTATATATTTGCTTGCAGCAAGAAGCGTGGTGGATCAGTGCGTTGCACCGTTGAACAGGAACGCAACAAAGTGCCAGTTTCGAACGAAGCGCAGCCCCAGGTGATAAGTGGCGCTCTGATCGTCAGGTAATTCTACTTGAACTGCCTATGCGCTCTCATTTTCATGCTGGTGCCTTGCCGTGCACCAGCGAACTAACTCAAGTGTTTTGGGGCCGTACCAACCCCAGGCATGCAGCATCAAGTGCAGTGCTTACGCATAATCACTGAGTGCAAAGCAAATACTGCTTGTAGGTGCCGCAGACTCGACAACTTGATTCGTCCAGCGCTCGTGTGTCCCTGGTGTTTGTCGGGTCTCGCGTGCGAACCACCACATGCAGTGCAGTGAGACCTCAATACGTGCTGTCGGTTCACATCCTTTGCCACCCAATCCGCTCTGGCCCCAAGCGAGCGCACCTGCTCAATACGATATATGCTATGGCTGTCAACCAGCTGGGTGGTGTGTTGGTGGGCTGCCCACCGTGAGCAGCTATGCTTAGCAAACTGGTCGCCCTGTCCCTTCCCTTCGACAGATCGCCACAATCAACGAGAAGGAGCTTCATTGTGGTTTATGCAGCGTCTCAGCGCTTAGTTCCCGCAATGCCTGTGCAGTCGAGCGACAGAGTTCTTGGTGAAGGCAGCATTGGGCAGAAGGCAGCATTAGGCAGGCTTTCGACCCAGTGCTGCTTCACTGTCTAGAAACAAAAGTTCAACAAGGTTTGATTTATACTATCAATTGTCAGTTCGACCGCCTTCAGCTGCCACTGGTGAGTCTTTATGCTTTTGAGTGTCCCGTCATACATGGGCCTGTATCAGAATAGTGTAGCATACCACCCACTCAGCACCAAGCCACTGTTCAACTGCTTGTCTGCTGTGATGAGACTGGCACCGACACTGATGGTACTGATACTGACACCTTCTCTAAAGTGCTCAGTGGGCCAGTATGTAACCTTACATGTTGTGACTGTCACCATTCGCCTGCTGCTTTTGTGCTGCATGTGAGGTTTGTAAAACCATGTGTGCTTCTGCCGTCTAGTCATTGTCATCACCCATCTGAACTGCTGTGCAAAATGATAGGTGAATGGCTTACATCGACAGTGCACTGCAGGCAGCAGACCAGCAGCTGCGAAAGGTGTAGGCTGGATACATTGCATTGCACACCATCTCACAAGCAAGTGCACCATAATGTGTACGGTGCCTGCAGCAGATGGCACTGTTACTATGGCTGATGGGTATTTTATAGACAGGTGCCTTCAGCCTTTGTACACTTTGTCAGTCAGAGTCTAGGAACATGGGAACCCAATGTCACATATACAAGCAGTACCCCACCTGCTTCACACTACTGCTGCTTGTAATGCCAGGAGCTTGTTGGAATATCAGAAGATATCAACTTGACGTTATTGCAGTGTACTTGGTACCACTAGTAGCGGGCCTGATAGCTGTTTACATGTCACGCCAGCAGCATGATTATTTGCTTGCTTGTTGTCTGGTGTGCTTGCTGCGACCTGTCTTTTCCACATGGGAACCCATCCAGAGGAAAGGACCCGGCCCTTGCCTGTGGTCATGCTCGACTACATTTGAGGAGCAGCAACTGCTTGCCTTCATTAGCCGGCATTGCATCCACCTTACTGCACGAGCTATATCTCTCTCACAGCAGAGCAGCCGAATGATTCTGTGCTGCTTTGTCAATTCACTTCCCAACACAGGGCACCAAGCACAACAATCCAGCCCTTCTTCACAGTGTTGTCCTGGAGGCACTGTTGTGCCAGTGGCACAGTGCGTAGATTTGCCATTGCACCATCCCTGCAAGTTGCTGTTTCAGCTGTTCTTTATGCTGCAGAGTTCAGCTATAGCTGATCACAGGTTTGCTGAGGCAGTGACTTTGTAGTAAGACCATTGTGCAAGGTTGATCAAATAACTCTTCAGCTGGTGCTCAGGGCTTGGAGTTATCGGTGATAGTAAAGCTGGGCCTCAGTATGATACTGGGGCAGCAAAGGCCACCCTAAAGCTCAAGTAAAGCAGCACTGGGGCACTGCCAAGTCAGACAGTTGCCAGACACAAAGCCAGCATTGCATTCACTTTGCTGCATGAGCCAAACTTTCTTTCACAAAGGCCAGGCTTGGGGCCATGAGAACAACCTTGATGTCCCAAACACGTTTACATATTGTATTGTATTATTACGTATTGTATTATTGTATCGAAATGCTGGGGGCGCCTGCGCTGTTCTTGTAAAAACTGCTATCAGGTGGAGTCGGACAGGAGTACCGTACTGCACTGAGGTCTGGCATCCAGATATATGACACCGTGTCTTGCGGCATCCCGGAACCAGCAGGTTGCGTACGCGTCCGCTTGGTACGCATGAGCACAGAACAGCAGCCAGTAGAGCGTATTGACAGCTGAGGGTACGTTGTGCTTGTAGACCACTCCGTCGCTGCCAAAGTAGCGGTAGGATACATGCATCCACCATCTCTTCATAACTTAGTGTCTTGGCTAGCAGACTCTCTGCGCCAGCCCGGTGTTTAGCAGCATCCTCGATCTAGTGGGACCGGCAGTGACCACATGTAAGCTGTGAATGCTTGCAGATCGTCACTGTTTACAAGAAAGTCTATTCACCGTTGGTTTGAAGCGCCTGCGATTGACGCATACGAGGGATGACCACGGACAGGCCAGCTGATGCGGATAACAAAAAAACCAATAGCTGCAGGGGCTGTATGCATTGGGTGTAAAACCATCGTCTTCTGTTAAGCGTTTACCTTTTGTAATTGGCAGCAATTGCATCGTCTATAGGAGTCAACGACGATGTAACAACCTAATAGGAAACTTCAACCTACTCCTGAGTGACTCTCCTTGCTGCTGTCTTCTGCCACGCGACAAGTGATAAGTACGTCCAGATATGCAGACTGTTGTCTAGTAGCAATATTTATGCCTTGACCAACAACAAGAGTGGTCCATCGTAAATTGCTACCACCCACGAGCCATGAACACCAACAGGATACGAAGTGGCGCGGAGTGCAGCACATCTGGTCACGCTTGTCATGTGCCACAAAGCGTATGGAGTAGACCTGTGCGTTCTGTTGCTTACACAGGTACTAGCTGCCCAACACTTCGAGTCCATGTCCTTACGTTGCTTCAACGCAATGCAGGCACGTCAAGGAAGAAAAGTTACACACCGTGTGATGGCTTCGCTCAGGTATGGCGCAGACCTTGCTTGCTTGGAGCGTTATAGCAAGTGGTAACCCTCACCCGCCAGGTGCTTGCATTTCCTGCAGTGACAGTGCCGACGATCGTGCTGGGGATATGGCATGCAAGAAGGCAACAACAGTTCCGGACTTCTTGCCAGTTGCAGACCCCGGCTCAGACTGGCGTGAATTCAGGTGTGCAACTCTGTTCATAGAGCAGTAAGTGCATGCAGGTGGTTGGTGATTGTTTCATGTACAAACAGCAACATTGCAGCGACCCAATGTTGATGGTGCTCATCAAATCAAAGCTCAGGGTTGATGACAGACACACTTACTGGATGACAACGCCATCTCACAGGTTGGTCTGCTTTCTCTGCTGCTGTGCAGGGCACGTTTGGTAGCCAGCACGCGCACAGCAGACACAGCAACATCACAGGAAACGGCTACTGGCAGCAACATAGCTGACGCAGGATGGGGTGTGAAGAGCAGTTTCAACCAGTTGGAGTGGGCCCATGAGCTGTCTAAGCCAGAGACAGGCTGTTTGCTTTTGGCACATCCATACATGTTCAGAGAGAGGCAGACATACTTCTACCAGGTAAACAAGCCCGGCTGATTACGCATACATGTGTCTGCAAACTCATACGCACCAACAGCATGGTATCATCATGCTCGTTGGAGTAGCAGACTTGCTCCTGCCTCATCCCGCTTGCTGTCACAGCGCCGTGCTTGACCTCAGTGCAGGAGTATGCTTGCACTCTTGCAGAAAGAACTCTGAGGATTTCACAACTCAAGGTTCCAAAGGCTCTTGTATCTTTGTCTAAATATAATCAATTCAACAGTGTAATATGGTGATATGAAGCAATGTTTTCTCTGCCCTGCAGTCAGTGATCCTTCTTCTGGACCATGGGCCTGATGGATCATATGGGATCATCCTCAATCGCCCTACTCAGTACAAGGTGTCACAAATCAAAAGCACAGTACATGAGCTGTTAGCACTCTTCTCAGACAACAGGCTGTACATGGGCGGTGACTGTGGAGATACGGCCATGGTGGTGTTGACACACCGCTCAGACATTGCAGGAGTAACAGAGGTCACAGAGGGCGTATATCACCATAACGTGCATGGAGCTGCTCTTGCAGTTGCAGCTGGCAAGGCAGAACCCGCAGATTTCAGGTAGGAGGCATGTCAGCTGCTGTTTGCTGCTGATCTGGAACTGCTTTGTATGGTTGCTTGTCTGCCGCACCTCTGGCCGTCATTAAGCAAGTTTCTGTCATTTGAAATTTGATTGAAATGACCACACAGATACCATGCAGTGCTTGGACTTCTTGAGGTTCCTGCAGTGTCGATCACCTGACAGCCTGCTCATATGCTCATGCAAGTACTCTTGTAACCTTCAAGTAACTGTCAAGTGCCTTTTTCCTCGCAGGTTCTTTGCTCAGTATGCTGGCTGGGCTCCTGGCCAGCTGGAAGAAGAGTGTAAGGCAGGGGTTTGGTTCTGCACTGCAGCCAGTCCTGCATTAACCTTGAATCAGGAGCTGAGCAATGGCCGAGCAATGTGGCATGCTATCCTGCAAGTCATGGGAGGTGAGCATATGTCCTGCACTTGCTGGCTGGGCTATGTCTCGTATAAGCGACTTCATGATGATACGGAGCAACACTGCAGTGATTATAGAACACGTATCAAAAGCTTTGCTCAACCAGTTGCCTCTCACAAGTGCCCAATGGGTGAAGGGATGCAAGAAGCACAATTCACTTTCCCCATGGTGCTGCACGACTGACATGGTGCTGCATGTTTCATGTGTGTGCAGGCGATCATGCCCGGGTATCAGACATAGTCAGTGAGGTGGAGCGGAGGGATTTGAGAGCTGCTACTGCCAGATTGCAACAGGCCAGTGACAGCAGCAGTGGCGACGAGACAGTTGTGATGGAGGCGAATCAGACGCTAGACACAGCACAACAGCAGCAACAAGAGAAGATGGGTTGAAGGGACATTGGGATGGCGTTGTTGGATGCAGTTGAAGATTTCTGATTCCATTGTGTTGGTGGGTAGTGAGGGGAGGCTCAGGGTCAGGGTGTGCATGAGCAGGCGCTGTATTCCTCTTGTCTTGCTAGGCATTCTTGTTTGACTAAGGGACTGCAGCTGCCCAGAGTGCTTACCCAACCAGTATCAGTACGAGTGCAAGTGTCAATTTTTGTGCGTCACTTTGGCGCCATCAGTGTGTAGGGACACCAGTATTGATTGATCGTGTTACAAAGTAGAAGCCCACTGGCCTGATGAGCGTTTAGCAGGCAGAACTTGAGAGGGGGCGTTTTCGGTGTACAGTAGCAGGGGACTTCAGATCAGTGGGCAGCTTCTCATGCGTGACAGTGCTTCTTGCTTGCAGTAGAGACGAATCCTGCATTTGCGTCTTCAGCAGTAGAATTTCACTGTGTGCATCTGTCAACAAGCAGCACAGTAGCTCCTGGGTGTAGCCAGATTTCTGGTCACATTGCAGTGTTTAACATCTAGGCTTCTCCACTGTCGTTGAAGGGGAGAGAGCCTCATGTTACTTTCTTCTGGTGTTGAGAGAGAGCAGAAACGGGAAACCCAGTGGCTGATTCTCAGCCACAGTGCTGCTGGCATGTGTTGTATGAGATCCTGGCCTGCGTAGACATGTGCCATGTCTATTGGTGTAACCTATAATCGCTGTAGTTTGACTTGTCCTTGTTGGTGCTTGTTTTTTGTGGGTGTACATGGTAGCCGAGCGTCGTTGTGCAGCCTTGCTGCGGAGGACATCAAAGGGTTTGTGTTTCAGTGTGTACATGCTATGCCCTCCTGCCTTTCGAACATCTTATGCTGCATCGACAGCGTGCTGTACAGTTTTGTGACGCTATACTGTTTGGTGGCTGAGGTCTGCACCACTATTGTACAGCTTTGTGTGTTTGTGCAGTATCCAATGACCTGTTGACTACATATGGCTCACACCTCACGCTGTGGCCTGCAGTGCGCTATATACATATGACTTTTTCCATGCAACTGGGACTTGTATAAGGGACGTACGCCGAGCAGTGGTACATGCTTTTTTCACTGGGTTACAGTTCTCAAAGTGTCTGCTGTCTCTGTCTATACAAGGCAGGCATGTGGCTATTGTGATGGTATGGAGAGGTTGCATCTAAACAGGTCAAAAATCATGCCTCTGTTGACTTGCTAGCAGGTACTGAGGCTTTGTTGCTCTAGCACAAGGCAGGTGCTGTGCATTCCAATGTTTTGGTGACTTCCAGAGGATCTGCTTGCAATGTATTTGGCTGTTGTCTCATTGAGTGGTAGACTATCCTGTTGTGTCAATGGCAGGTGGGATATCATTCAACAGCAGCTGCAATAGCAGCCTACAGTTGTGCTAGGTCTGTGGGATGTGCGGTCCATAGCTGCTACAAGACTCAGTGATACTCGGGCTGTTTTCAAAGCGGCTAATTTTAGTGGTTTGTGTTAAGACCACCTTGGGGAGGTTGTGTCTATGCGAGATGGCGATGTTGAAATTCCAAAGTTGGCAACTGTCTCGGCAGCTGTCATTGAGCTTGTAAGTTGTGTTTGACATGTGCTAGATAGCCATGCAAAATTGCCAACGAATGTCTTGATGCTGTAAGTGTCATTACTATGCTTGATGGGCGAGGTTTGCCCCCATCCAAGTAATGTATGTTTGCTGGCAGCGGCTGAGTACTCTGAGGTTGGGCAAAACGCGATTGGTGACTATTTCATGCTCATTTGGCACAGCGATGCAGTGCAGTATACGTATGGCGTGCTATCACTTGAAACTTCTTTCAAAAGCTTATTGTTCAAACCGGCGAGCTTGCCAGAGTGATAACACAAATACAGCAGCAGCAGCCCTAGCTGCATGATGCATAACCATGTTCTCTCCTCTTCATGGATATGCAATGCTTCGTGTGTGCTTCTATTCTTCTTGTACAATTCACATTCGCCTTCTTACGCAGACCCATTTTCAGATGTTGAAGGCTGAGATGATAATAATCACTGCTTTACAGCCATAGCCTTGCGGCCATCGGCCCCGCGCCTCGAATCTCCCAGTGAGTCGCTCACTTTCGGACAAGACGGTGATTACTATCCCAACTCACTTGTGAAGGGGGAGACCACCCTCCCTACCTTACTAAGAGCACGAGGCGAACCCAGGTTGGGACTTTTTTAGCAAGAGCGATCGCGTTTGCTAGATCGCTTCAATCTACTGAAGGCTGAGATGTGACACACTGGTTGAAGGCTGAGATGTGATACACTGGCCACGGCCGATAGCGCAATTTGTCCACTTTCAACATCATGATATGGAAGACACATGGTACATTAAAACACAGAACCTTTGACAGAGCCCAGAGAGCCATCAAGCAGTAACCTCCTGAGAAGTAAGCACAGAGTCCCAACACAAGTACACAAATGTGCGCTGCAAGCAGCGAATAGATGTATAACAAGAGATGACTGTACAGATGTAGATAACACAATCTTCAGTTCCAAGGCCCCAGCTGAATTCAAGGTCCTACCTGAAATGTCCAGTCATGCGCAGCACTTGCACTATACATCCCATTCAACAACAACTGACAGACACAACAAAACGACTCGCATGAATAGCCCTACCTTCACATATATGTCTGCAGATCATACAGCCTCAGAATAAGCAAGCCTCTGAGACATCAGCTTGCAGGATAAGCAACCTGACTGTCCACCCTGAGCACTGCTGTCAACATGAATTCACGTCTTCGTCAGGTGCTGCACATACTACTGCCAATCGTCATGACAGCTAACTGATTTCAACAGAACGCTGCGACTGCAACAGTGCTGCCACCACCAGAAGAGCACCTGTGTCTTGGCAAGCTATACCCCAGCAAAGCAGCACTCTGCATTGACACAAACTCAGACACATATCGCCTGACATGGGCAGTAAGCTGCTAGACGCAGCTGCCAGACCCCATGCACACACCTTGATTCTTTACCCAAGCACAACACTTTTGCGGTTATAGCGCATCCACTGATCAGATGCTTTGACGCACAACAGGATTACGTCCCACAACAGCCATACTTATCTGCTGCAACAGCAGTCTTATGCACTTCAGAACAGAGCATCCAAACATCAACCCACTGCACCGGACCCCACTATAGCACAGAACAAAGTAGGTGGTGTTTGGGGAGCAGTATGTGTTAAACTTTTGATGATATTTGCACAAGAAGCACATAAGGACCAGTGGCTTCAAGCAGGCGAGGCTGCACAGGATACACATACACGCGCATTCTCCCATCTTGCAGGGCTGACAGAGGGGTGTTTGCTTGCAACATGAACAAACACAAAAGGATGTCGAGGCAACTTGACCATCACTGGTCGAAACCCTTGCTGCATGAGTTGGATAGCATCTGAGACATACTTATACGATAACAGGACACATATGTGCTGCAGGCAAAACTGTGAGGCATTGTGTGGGATAAACAGTTGGCAATAGCACAACTCCCTGATAGCACATCAGATGCACCAATGACATACCTGAGACACAATATCCCAGCAAGACACATGATGATGCTTGTTCAAATTCAACATAATGAGTCTGACAACATGGGACTGGAACAACAAGACAACCCCTAGCTGCATTAGTGCCTTTCACAAGCGAAAAGGCTATGCACAACATCAACAGCAGCTGCACAGCCACACCAACAAAAGCACAGCTGACACAAAGTGCGATCAAGTGGCAGCTAC